>CABFWB010003216.1:48872-84280 GCA_902151455.1 Timema bartmani | reverse complement strand
TAACGACATTTGTGGGTAGTTATTTTTAATTATTTGAAACTTCTCTACAATGGTGTTCTAGGTTGTTACATTTACAGGTAACTGGAGTGAATTTAAATCGTGGCTGTTATGTTTTTCCAAAATACACAGGGTGTAATTAACGTTTTCCGGAAATCACCGGTGGATGTTAGAAACTAATATTTATTTCCGACATCCACCAGTGTAGAGCAGTAAATTCCGAAAATCGCGATCGATTACCGGCAATCGTCACGTTTCCAGCTTTCACAGTAATATATATATATATAAAAATAAAAATAAAAGTGTATGTATGTGTGTATAGATAAATGTAGAATGGCGCAGAGCATGGGATGAGTCCTGGATAACACAGTGGTGGAAGAGCATTGCCATGCTAAACCATGTGTCCCGGGTTCAATTCCCGTGTCATTTTTCACATTTACGAATAAAATCCACACATTACTGTATCACGAAATCCTGTCCTCAGTTCTCAAAGCGCTTGGATGGGTTACATCAGATGGACCAGCTCACTGTTATGGTTATTTGTTACTAAAATGTATTTTCGTTGTCCGAGCTGTGTCCCGTTATCTCAACGAGGCAGTAGCGACAATCTAGTGCGACTGACAAAGTGGTCTGAGAGCGTGTGTCGAGAAGATTGGAGTCATCCTTCGCTGTCGCCGAGATGATGGGGTCGGCCATTATTGCGGGACATTCACGACAGTCGAGACAGCTTATGAAAGGTTTTTTCTACGCCGTGTCTTATTACCCGTTCGTGCTATACGCATATATGCACTAATTACACTAATGTCGAGATTGACGCCTTTAGACCAATCAACCACCTAAGTGGGTAGTTTATAGGCGGTTCGCACTAAGAGCTAAAGCTTTTAGTTTTTTTAGCAACTATTTTGTATGTAGGCCACAAATTGATGAAAGTGTAACTGGAGAGTAAAAACTTTATTCTCGACACAAAATAAAAATTAGGGACTGTGCGAGTGGACATTTCTTACTTCAAGTTGAGTTTGAATGAAAAAAAATCGAAGTTTTTTTCGAGTTCGAGTAGTAGAGGCATTATTTGTACCAGAAATATTTCAAGTTGAATTTCTGTAATAGATCCATGCATAAACCATAAATAAGTACAACAATTTTTTTAGAATAACATTTTTTGTGAAAATTTTATAACCACACAAATTCGAATTTTAAAAAAAGAAAAATTATACAAATTTTTTTTAGCTAGACAAAAGGAAATATTGAGGAGCTCTATTTGCTATGAAATTATATCTATCATTGAATAAAAATAATAAACCAAGCATTTTCTAGAAAAAATTGAGAATTTGTGTAGTCAAATTTTTCAAGCTTTGTAAAAATCTTTGAGTTTAGTTAGAGCAGCTTATAAAACTCGACTTGAGCTCGAATTTCGAGTACTTGCACACCCCTAATAAAAACAACTATAATAATTGAGACCTACGAACTCTAGAGATAATAGATTTAGAAGAAAAGACACGTTTTGTAGACTAAGATGGTTTAAACAAGGGTTGGACAACCTTTTTGGGCCCCGATTCACTCATATACTTGCCAAAGGTCCTTCGATCACTCATCGTTTCTTCACTTCTACTTTCTCTCGGCCCCCCTCCCCCCCTGGAGAAACAAGTATTGTGATCGTCATAAAATTAGAACTCGAGATTTTGATAAATGAAACAGAAAAAATTGTTTTTCTTCGCGATAATATCTGTCTGTATCTCAGACTAGAGACGAAACCATTTTACTGTTCGGGATAAAACTTTGGGCATAGGGCTTTTATAATTCCCACGAGGAATTTTTGGAATTCTAACCCTAAAATTAAGAGTAATTTACTGAAGAGGGTAAAAAAATGTTATTTCCTTGAAATATGCTCTAACGATGTTGATTACATTTTGTATCTAGGCACTGCTTAACTTTAAAAACGAAATGCAAATATTCACTTTCCAATGAAAATGATTTTGAGGGTACTTTACAGAAGTGTAAATCTCCAATTTGGGAGGGGGTAGCTTCTGAAGGAGGTATTACACAAGCCTGGTGAGACTGCAACTATAGTATGATTTTGGTAGGAAGAACAGTAGAAGTTAGTTATTAAAGTTAGTAAAACAATGTTAATATATTCATACATAAAGTCATGTCATCTGCAGATGTTACTTTTGATGGATATTATCAATACCTATCAAATAACACAAATGATATAAGAAAATGTTATCAATGTTGGTCGCAAAGAAATATGTTTTGATTTTCTCTACTGTTATTCCAACCAAATTCAGGCTGTAGGTATAAACTCGCTTTGCTCGTTGGGGGCTCCGCCCCCAATCTCCCAGTGAGTTTTCTTTGAAAGTGGATGTAAACTAATGTAATTCCAGCGTTGTTTTGAACGCAACAACTTAAATTTACTGGTATTGTATTGTATATACTCCACCTACTTTAAAGTTGCTCCGCCATTTTAAATTTTTTTTCGGGGGTTACATTTTTTTTTTACTTTTTGGAATTTTCCCGTCGGTTACAGTCTAGAAGCTATAAGTTGTCCAAATTTCAAGTTTCTAGCTAATATGGAAGTGGGTAAACATTAATGTCAGTGAGTGAGTGACTCAGCTATGTGGCTTTATAGTAGTTTAATGAGTGTACTTGATTTTACAATGATTGATACGTCATTTTGTATAGCTATGGCTAAGTTCATTTGTTTTATTTTTTAGCGTAATTATTTATTTACACTTTCCCTCCCAATTCCTTGAGTGTAGAGTTTTAGCCGCTCTGGTGGCCTGGAACGTTGTCCAGGGTACATCTATGAAGCTTGTCTACACGTCGTACCTGCAATTAGATGATGGGATGATAGTGATTATGGAGGTGTGAAGCCAGTATTGATATTAAACCTAACTTAAGCCCTATCAACCAGAACTTGATGACAGTTGGGAGAGCTCCCCTTTCGGAAAAATCACCCAATGGTACCAGACGGGAATCGAACCCGGGATCCCTGGGTTCGTAGCATGATGCTCCGACCAGTACACTACGGGGCTTATTTATGGCTCGATAATGACGTCACTTAAAATGGTGGAGTTGTGCAACCATTGATACGGATACTCGCAAGAATACCATTAATATATTACTGGTCTATCTGGCCTGATGTTTCAGATATTGTTAGGGAAATCAAGTGTCGTAAATTACGGTGGGCAGGACATGCAATACTAATGGGAGAATCTAGAACCTTGATTTCGGTATTGACTGGTAAACCAAATTGGAAGAGACCTGTGGGAAAACTTAAACGCAAATGGGAAGATAACATTAGAATGGACCTGAAAGAGATATGGGGTAATGAGGTGGACTGGATATAACTAGTTCAGTATAGGGATAAGGTGTAATGACGTAGACTGGATGGAATTAACTCAAGACAGAAATAAGGTGTAATCAGGTGGACTGGATGGAACTAACTCAAGATAGAGATAAGGTGTAATCAGGTGGACTGGATGGAACTAACTCAAGATAGAGATAAGGTGTAATGACGTAGACTGGATTGAACTAACTCAAGATAGAAATAAGGTGTAGTGACGTGGACTGGATGGAACTAACTCAAGATAGAGATAAGGTGTAATGACGTGGACTGGATGGAACTAACTCAAGATAGAGATAAGGTGTAGTGACGTGGACTGGATGGAACTAACTCAAGATAGAGAGAGATAAGATGTAATGACGTGGACTGGATGGAACTAACTCAAGACAGAAATAAGGTGTAATCAGGTGGACTGGATAGAACTAACTCAAGATAGAGATAAGGTGTAATGACGTAGACTGGATTGAACTAACTCAAGATAGAAATAAGGTGTAATGACGTGGACTGGATGGAACTAACTCAAGATTGAGTTAAGGTGTAGTGACGTGGTCTGGATATAACTAGCTCACGATAGAGATAAGGTGTAATGTACGTGGACTGGAAATAACTAGCTCACGATAAAGATAAGGTGTAATGACGTGGACTGGATGGAACTAACTCAAGATAGAGATAAGGTGTAGTGACATGGACTGGATATAACTAGCTCAAGATAGAGATAAGGTGTAATGACGTGGACTGGATGGAACTAACTAAAGATAGAGATAAGGTGTAGTGACGTGGACTGGATGGAACTAACTCAAGATTGAGTTAAGGTGTAGTGACGTGGACTGGATGGAACTAACTCAAGATTGAGTTAAGGTGTAGTGACGTGGACTGGAAATAACTAGCTCACGATAAAGATAAGGTGTAATGACGTTGGACTGGATGGAACTAACTCAAGATAGAGAGAGATAAGATGTAATGACGTGGACTGGATGGAACTAACTCAAGATAGAGATAAAGTGTAGTGACGTGGACTGGATATAACTAGCTCACGATAGAGATAAGGTGTAATGGCGTGGACTGGATGGAACTAACTCAAGATAGAGAGAGATAAGATGTAATGACGTGGACTGGATGGAACTAGCTCACGATAGAGATAAGGTGTAATGACGTGGATTGGATGGAACTAACTCACAATAGAGAAAAGGTGTAGTGACGTGGACTGGATGGAACTAACTCAAGATTGAGTTAAGGTGTAGTGACGTGGACGGGATATAACTAGCTCACGATAGAGATAAGGTGTAATGACGTGGACTGGATGGAACTAACTCAAGATAGAGAGAGATAATGTGTAATGACGTGGACTGGATGGAACTAACTCAAGATAGAGATAAGGTGTAATGACGTGGACTGGATGAAACTAACTTCAAGATAGAGATAAGGTGTAATGACGTGGACTGGATGGAACTAACTCAAGATAGAGATAAGGTGTAGTGACGTGGACTGTATATAACTAGCTCACGATAGAGATAAAGTGTAATGACGTGGACTGGATGGAACTAACTAAAGATAGAGATAAGGTGTAATGACGTGGACTGGATGGAACTAACTCAAGATTGAGTTAAGGTGTAGTGACGTGGACTGGATTGAACTAACTCAAGATAGAGATAAGGTGTAATGACGTGGACTGGATGGAACTAAATCAAGATAGAGTATAAGGTGTAATGACGTGGACTGGATGAAACTAACTCAAGATAGAGATAAGGTGTAATGACGTGGACTGGATGGAACTAATTCAAGATAGAGAGAGATAAGATGTAATGACGTGGACTGGATGGAACTAACTCAAGATTTAGTTAAGGTGTAGTGACGTGGACTGGATATAACTAGCTCACGATAGAGATAAGGTGTAATGACGTGGACTGGATGGAACTAACTCAAGATAGAGAGAGATAAGATGTAATGACGTGGACTGGATGGAACTAACTCAAGATAGAGAGAGATAAGGTGTAATGACGTGGACTGGATGGAACTAACTCAAGATAGAGATAAGGTGTAATGACGTGGACTGGATGGAACTAACTCAAGATATAGAAATGAACTTTCATGTTCTTAACGCCGTAAAGTAAGTAAACTTACTGGTTTCAGCGGATGTTGAGTAAATAAAGTACACAAGTGTATTCTTTTGACCATAATGATTTTCCTTATATTTTTTTATGTGAGCGATTATTCAGTTATCTGATGCTCAATCTTCTTTAAAATGACGAATTACTTTATGGGGTTGTATATAAAACCGAAAAAAAAAAGAAGTTGGATTGATTTTTAAAAACAACATTGAATAAGGAAGAAAAGTCTCTAACCTTAATACAAATCTAAATATTTGGTATAAATAATATTCATTTAAATTTATGTAACATTTAAGTATAAGTAAGATTAGAATTCATTAAAAAAATTCTATGCGTCTTACTACCCGCACGGATCAGTTACATTTAAAAGAAATGAAACATCATTTGTGTGGAGGCAAGATGTGAAAGTATTAAAAAAACGCAGTTAGTCCTACTTAGCCAGGATTTTATCCCCGACGCCCCTTACTCCGCCGCACTCCTCCCCTTTATCGTTATCAACAACCAAACGGTACGAGACTGACGTCTTTCCACGTGACCACCGATACGGGTATAATCAACATTATATACGTAATGTTTAGTATATTTACTTTGCGAAATAGGGTCTACATAGAAAAAACAACATTTATCAACTTCTACCCCCAATCTTTTTCTTGATCTACCATTGGGCAATATAGTTTCCAATGAAAGACTTCTGTAGGAATTTAAGTACAATTTTTGTTGGAAGGTTCTTTACAAAATACAAATATATATTTTTTTCGATCAATCGATTATTTTTTACTAATTTATTGGTGTTATTTTAAAGGTATCAATAATAACAATCAAAAGTGACAGCAGTTATCACATGAATTGAAATATTAATACATAAAAGTAGATCTGTAGCATATGAAGCGCACCCACTTTCAGTGGCCGAATGGTCTAAAGATGTTACTCTCGTGTTAAACTGGCTTGCTGTTGATTTGTAGATCGGGGCTAGAATCCCAGTTGGCTCTATTGAGATTTTATTTTCCTAAATGGTTTCACACTCTCCTTCCAATCAAATGTGGGTAGATTACCTCTAAAAAGCTTCCTTCCTCGTCCCTACCTCATTAGAATAATTGTTCATATATCCGTATAACCTGAACAGGTAGTAAGACGCGGTGCTAAAATAAATATATCAAGCTGACAGGTAAGGTCCTATCTATGAAAATTGGACTTAAATTCTGGGCTTTTTTTTTTAGCATCACGTCTTACAAACCGTTCGGGTTATAAGATTATGTACTAATTAGTCTAATGAATTGGGGATTAGGAAGATTAAATTTAGATGAAGTGTGCCCGCATTTGTGTAGAGGAGGAGTGGAAAACTATGTAGGGAGAATTACTCTCAGTACATCTGGGATCGAACCCCAATCTCCCCATCTTCGGCAGTCTAGTCTATTGAGGGGCCCTTTTAGATTAACTCCCCAATTGATAACAAGACATTCTCTCAAGGTGAGGTTGGTGGGATATGTTAGCCAAACAAGTACTTGGCATTGTTCAAGGTCTAGAACTAAAAGTGCGAACATTTGTTTTAATTAAGTTAACAATACGGTGTTTAATTGACCTTACAATGTATAAATGAACTGGAGGCCAAGAAGAAAGGCAGGCACTTAAAACATACTCTCGTGTATTTAAACACACTCATAAAAACGACTTATAATAATCATCGGTGCAGCAAAGTATCACCATACTGTCGCTTTTAAATATATGAATATCTTACGTCAACGAGTAGTGCGTATTCAAATTTAAGTGATAATGGATGCACATAGTATGGAATAGACCAAGACCGTAATGCCTAAAAGACACAAAATTAGCCTCTGCATGTAATCCAATATTATGCTTTAAATTTGATTTGAAACAATTAAACCAAAATTTATTTATTTGGTTTGGGAACACATTTATTTTATTTTGTGGAAGGTACCCAACAATGTTTGGTTTAGAACAAACATTTGTGATCAAAGTGAGTACAAGATATGGTTTCCAAACAAAAAATATACACGATTGAAAATAATTATTCAAGACTCGCTGTACACCCTTAACGGCTGTTTCAAGCTGTAACGTAGCATTGGATAGTTGTTGATTATTAAAGGTTGGTTGGATATTAATTGTTGCAGCCTAGCAACCTTAGAAGCTGCACTGGTTTGTTGGATTTGTTAAATTTTAGTAGCATTAGAAGCTGTACTGGTTTGGATATTAGTTGTTGCAGTTTAGTAACATTAGAGGCTGTACTGGTTTGGATATTAGTTGTTGCAGTTTAGTAACATTAGAGGCTGTACTGGTTTAAATATTAGTTGTTGCAGTTTAGTAACATTAGAATCTGTACTGGTTTGGATATTAGTTGTTGCAGTTTAGTAACATTAGAAGATGTACTGGTTTGGATATTAGTTGTTGCAGTTTAGTAACATTAGAAGCTGTACTGGTTTGGATATTAGTTGTTGCAGTTTAGTAACATTAGAAGCTGTACTGGTTTGGATATTAGTTGTTGCAGCTTAATAATATTAGAAGATGTACTGGTTTGGATATTAGTTGTTGCAGCTTAGTAACATTAGAAGCTGTACTGGTTTAGATATTAGTTGTTGCAGTTTAGTAACATTAGAAGCTGTACTGGTTTAGATATTAGTTGTTGCAGTTTAGTAACATTAGAAGATGTACTGGTTTGAATATTAGTTGTTGCAGTTTAGTAACATTAGAAGCTGTACTGGTTTGGATATTAGTTGTTGCAGTTTAGTAACATTAGAAGTATTAGTTGTTGCAGCTTAGTAACATTAGAAGCTGTACTGGTTTGGATATTAGTTGTTGCAGTTTAGTAACATTAGAAGCTATACTGGTTTGGATATTAGTTGTTGCAGTTTAATAACTTTTCGAACCAGATTATCTTGTGTTTGTTGTTTCTTTTGTACCAAGGACGATTTTCAATGTTAGGAAAAGATAAGTTTCAAGCGGATTCCACACGGTAATTAATTTAGCTACCTAACTTAATGTGATGAAAAAAAAGAGGTTCGGAATGGGGTTTTGGGGAAAATAATCTCTACTTTCTTATTTATAACGTAACATGTGTTGAGCTAGACTGCCGAGGACGGGGAGCTCGAGGTTCGAATCTCGCTCGGGTGAACTGAGGTTTTTTAATTAAATGGTTTTCCACTCTTCCTCCACGCAAATTAGGGTTCACTTCATCTACATTTAACCTTACCAATTTTTAACCCATTAGCGTAATTAGTATTTAAGCGTATAACCCAAACGGGTAGTAAGACGCGGTGCTAAATAATGTAACATGAAACCTATTTTACAGTTAAATAGCCTCATTATTTTAAGTAAAGTATAAATCGAAAGCGGAATTATATTATTTATCAATAATATAATCCCAACAGAGTTTTTTATCAGTAGGTTTAAACCCCAAGGTAATTTATGACATAATCTAAGGGCTATATATAAATAGGGTAGCTTAGAAGAAGTGCACTGGCATCAGTTTGTAGAGGGAATGATATAAAGACACCCATGGGGACCCAGGCGAAATCTTAACCTCAACCTTCCCTTTCTTTGCACCAGTGTATTGCGAGCTTAGCGCCTTAGGATCAGATGGGGCTCTAGCGGAATGCTCAGCTCAGACTTGGAAGATTGCGACACTTTAAGAAACTCATAACTGCGGGTAACAGTGTAAATGTAATGGTGGTTTTCTTGTGCTCTTTGCAGGGGAATGTGAATTGCGTTGCTGGCGATAGAGTTAAATGGGGTAGGCCTAAGCCACGTTTCGCCAGCATCACTTAAAACGGTACAAACAAATAATAATAGTGCAATTAAGATTTGGAATGTTTGGAAAGATGGCTACAGTCACTACACAATTTGTTGACACTTATTAGACAGTCGAAGAGTGTATTAGTATAATTTCCTTGCACTCATACCCCAAAGAAAAGGGTATAATCCAAGACAGTCATTTTTGACCAATGCTCTCAATTTTTATGTTTTACAAATGACCGTTTGGATTTTAGAATTTCTTTAACATCGCGTCTTACTAGCCGTCTGGATATCCGAATTAAATTACAATAATGGGATTAAGATGAGAAGGTATGAATTTAAAGGGAATGTACTCACATTTAGCGTGGTGAGAGATTGGGATGCCATTTAGGTAAAAAGAAAATCTTCAATACATATATCCTGGATTCGAACTTTTTACCTACCCGTCACCGGCAAACCATACTAGATGAATTTGAGGTTTGGTCCGCGTGTCCGATGCCGGTGTTGTTGTCTGTACAATAAAGTGCCAATATGGCGCAATCATAGCAGAGTCACTTTTCGGTGTACTTTGATGCAGTGAACACGTCTGATTCATCAGCGCCAGATACCTCCAGACTCGTGCCTTGTCTCCAGGAGTCAGGGAAGGTGGCTACACCACGGCAGGGACACTCACCTCTGTTATTTGATTGCGACACATCAATCTCACGTGATGCGTGGAAAGTGTCAAAGAACTTCAGCTCGGCTGTCACAGATCCGTGCTAACAAAGACCTTGCATTGATTATCGTAATCACCCACTGCGTGTCAAACTCATTAAGGTGGGATGAAATCATGAAAAGGAACATCGAGCTAAGGTCAATATGTTTAAAGTTTTTAGGACCAAAAACCTTTTTGGCCAAAATAATAATAATAATAACAAATCCATGCGCAAATTGAGCAATACTTCGGTAAAAATAGAAAAACAATACGAGAAGGGAGGCTGGAAAGGAGTGGGGGGAGTTTTCCGTAGATGCGTTTGTTGTTGAAAGGGGGGGGGGGCAGAGGAAGTTGGGGGGGATTTTTTTTGTGGGTAAGGCCTTAAAGCATACCTTCAGATGGCCCCCATAGCCCCAGTGGCTCCAGATATGCGTCTGTGGGAATGGGGGGCTGGAGGTAATGACATTGTTTACTTACATAAGCGTATCGGGTAGTAAGACGCCACGCTCAAAAAACTGTTGAGATGTTCAGGTTGTAGGACTCCGTCCATTCTTTAGTGATTTTCTATTAGATTTTATAATCCTTATTACATGCTGATATATTTTTAAGTAGGCCTATGCTTGCACAATACATGTACACATATTTTTTATTAAAAAAAATTAGTATCACGTCTGGTCTATACGTATTTGTACTAATTACGCTAGTGGTTTTAGAAATGAGGAAGTTTATATCTATAGGAAGTGTACCCGCATTTTCTCGGAGGGAGAGTGATAAACTTTTTTTTTTATAAAAGCCACCCTCGGTACACCCGAGCGAGATTCGAACATCGATCTCCCCGTTATTAGCAATCTAATCTACTGCGATAGTAACGCCTTAGACAATGTGGCCACTGAAGTGGGTAATATACCTACAGTTAAATTTTAAAATGTACCAAGATCCATGGACAAACTAAAAAAAAAGTGAAGAAAAAACCTGTATTTTTTAAAATATGTGATGCTTTATATATGTATATATGTATATATATATATATATATATATGTGTGATGCTTTATATATATATAAAGCATCACATATTAAAAAAAATACCGGTTTATATATATATATATATATATATATCCAATACGCTTATGTATTAGTTAAGCTAATGTTTTTAGGGATTAGAAAGGTTTAATTTAGAGGAAGTGTACCCGCATTTTTGTGGAGGGATATTTGATATTTCTTAGGAAAACCACCCTCAGTACACCCGACCGAGATTAGAACCCTGATCTCCCCGTCATCGGCAGTCTAGTCTACCACGAGAGTAGCGCCTTGAACCACGCGACCACCAATGTGGGTGTCTCAACAGTTAATAAAACACTTCATTTTAATATAATGTAGGAATACAATTTGAGTTTGAGAATGTATAATTGATAAAAGATGAAGAAAGATAACTGACAGAATATGCCAATTGCAAGAAAAACTCAAAAGGTCGCAGGCTCTTCATCCCTGTACAACACTAAAAATATTTGTTTCTATTCCAGAAAATTAGTAGGCTAAATAAATAAATAACTTTTTATTGTTTAAGTTACACGTTGTCCTAAACCAACAGTGGTTTTTATAGAAAAAAGAATAATTTTGAATCCCGGCACAGATTTATCTGATTACCAAACCCTTCCTTCACCTCTGACAAGACGTGTATTAATCACAACTTGTGAATGTGTGGAATGCCAGGCCTCCACCGTGGTTCGGATCTCACGTTAAACTGTAGGTCCTCCATTTCATCTCACAGTCACCCTACCATTACACATCAGAGTAAGTGCGTATAAACCGAACGGGTAGTAAGACGCGGTGCTAATAATAATAATAATAATAATAATAATAATAATAATAATAATAATAGTATAATTTTTAAATTAACAATCAATACTCATGCTATGTTAAAATGACAAGAATTTGAATTTACAGACCAATTACAATGGTTGTTTGTGTGCATCACGTCTTACTACCCATCCGGGTTATCCATATATATACATTTACAAATTTGAGAGATATGAATGGGGAAGGTAGAATTACGAGGAAATGAACTAGCAATTGCGTGAGGGAAGAGTAGTAAACACTTTAGAAAAAGATACCACTTTCAGTACACCGGGCTGAGATTTGAACCCAGACCTCCACAGCAAACATGGCCAGATGAGGTGTACGCCTTAGCCCACGTACCCACCAATGAGGGTCAATACCTCATTCAGCTTTTTAAGTGGTAGAGAATACAGTTTTTGGCAAAAGCTATTTTTGTTAAATCTTTCATACGTTTGGTATGAAAAAGTTATTTAAAAAAAAGTAGAGTAATTTTAAAACTGGAATAGTTTTTGTGTGAAATGTCCCATGGAGAGTAGTATGACCTTGAAATTATTCATTTTTTTAAAGATTATTGATAAAGAGTTAGACTACAACTACGGAAATTATTGAATATTTCCAGTGAATGGTCTTTGCAACAACGAGTAAAAATCAGCTGACCTTAAACATTGGTTTGTGAAGTCACGAGGTATTTATAAGAAATACAAAATGCCTGATAACTATTATCAGTTCAACATAATTATTAAACTGATATAAGATGTCAGGCAGTACTAAACCAGCTAAGCGTATTCGCAAAGAAACACATTATAGCCGCTGTGTTTTCTTTTATTCGTGGTTCATCTTTGACGTTTCGTCATTAAAAACGTTTTCATTTTTATTTTAAGGTACTAGGTCTAGAAGTTATTTGAGTAAATCTATCATTGTGGTTTGACACCGTCTCGCAAATATAAATATTTCCGTAAACAAATATTGGAACACTATATTTACCAACTGTAATGATTTTTTTCAAGCATGATGTCAATTTACATAATCCATCTAAATTAAGAAATACTTATTGCATTGTAAGAGTTTCAAGCTGAGATTTATTTATTTTCTAACGCTTTGAATCAGAATGGACATTTTCTCTTTAGTTATGTAATTATGTGACTTGTTTCATAATATCTACACGTATAATAGAACTCTAAATCTGTATGTTCCTTCGATTCTGTTTGTTTGTTTCCAGTAAACTCAAAAAGTGCTCATCGGATCGAGATTGGATTTCTTCTGCTAAAGCTTGATTCACACGTTCGCCGAAAATATAGTGCAGAATCTGCTTGAGTGGTGCAGCAATTCCCAAGATGTATGTTGACCCATGATGCATTTCAAGGCAAACTTAAAAAAGCCGGTTACCAACATATTTTATTTTCCAGTAGATAGCCATATATTTTAATTTTAAATCACTCTCCAGATGGATGTTTTCAAATAATAACGCTGTGTCGTGACACAATCCAATACAGTGATACACAGCTTTACATAAACGAACAGCCTCGGTAGCCTAGTTAGCTAAAGCGCTGGTTTCGTGTTGAGCTAGACTCCCGAGGACGAGGAAACCGAGGTTCGAATCTCGCTCGGGTGAACTTTGGGTGGTTTTCCCCTAAATGGTTTTCCACTCTCCCTCCACGCTGATGTGGGTTCACTTCCTTTAATTTAACCTTCGCAATTCCTAACCCATTAGCGTAATTAGTACTTAAGCGAATAACCCGAACGGGTAGTAAGACGCGATCCTAAGTATTTATTTCGAATCTCCTCACAAGCCACAACGTCAAACGTAGCTGTCTGCTTGCTGTAAGATGTACAGAGCATGCGCTGTCATATGCACATGCGCATTGATATGAGATGGCTGGTTTTGAGATTTGATTGGCTCTCCCGTGTCGAAACTCTCAGGCAGAGCGGACCATAGATAATATCTATGTAAGGAGCGGACAAAGTAGAGATTAAGTTGAACTTCAGCAGAACAGCTCGCGCCGACGAGGCGGAAATCTTGTGATTGGTTTAGAGCTTGTGTGAATCCACAGTAAATCAGAACCTGTTTGCAACGTAGTTGGTAGCTCTATAATTATTTCCCTCTAGCTCAGTTGTGCTTCAATGTCGGTGGTACGATTAGTACGCTCACACGTGTGCAAGTAACAGCGGCGCGGCATATATTAGTACTCATCCATTTCTACCAAAACAGAAAAAGATCAAAATCCCGCCGATGGTGGATGACAAGATTATACCAAATTAGCAACTGTACACTGGGTCAAACTTATTGGAAGATACGATATTCCAGTCAATCAGTGGAATGTATAAAAACTTTACTCGAATGCACCCAACTGATTTTGAAATCTTAATAAATTTAATTGAACTAGTTTTTTAAAGACACACCCTTTAGAAATGCAATACCAGTTCAAGAAAGATTATCACAGGTCCTTCGTTTTTTCGCAAATGGAGAATCTTTTGTTAGCTTACGGTATATTTTTAAAATTTCAAAACAGACCATCTTCTTTCAGCCTGTCCATTATTCTACAATCTGCTAAAATAAAAAGAGATTATTTATTATTATGATTAACTCAACATACACACACACATACCTAAAGAAATACACTCACCAAAATATATATGTAGGCCTATTTACTAACTTCAAAACACACGTATGACTTCACTCTTCTGTCCCGCCAATGACTGTAGGTTCGGGGATATGTTCGTGGAGGCGTCCAGACTAGTACAAAACTGAACACGAATAACCTTTGGTGCTAGGGGCAAAAACCGACAACTGGTGGCTTGGGGTCGGGGCCGAACAGAACAAAGAAACAAATTTTGTTACAATGTTCTGTTCGGAAAACCATTCACACTTGACGCGAACATGTTTGTTTTCGTTGTTCTGTTCTAGTCTGGACGCGGTTTATCACGATTTATAGATAGGCCTCCACTAACTTAAAATTTGCCAAGCTGATGGTGGCAGGTGTTTATGATGGTTAAACTTTACCTTTGCTGCGTTGTTAAGGCGGTGCTACACACGCAGCATTGGGCGATTCCCGAGTAACGAATGTCTATCACACATCAGAGGGCATGAACATTTTACCTTATCTTGAAAAGACTGCTCCATCCACAAATTCGTGTCTAGGTCTACAAGTAGTGCGTTGTGTTTACTGTTGAAATTTCAATTTTTGGACCTCTATGAAAGAATGCCTTCTATGTGTAATACAGCCCATAATTTACATATAAATAGGAATGAGGTATAATATGATGACTGGAAGCGCAATCAACAACAATTTAGTGTAAATTGTTCTATTAACGACCTTAAAAAGAAAGAAAGTTTGATGGCGACGTTCAGAACACGTCTAAATAAATCTAAAGAAAGTGTTGGAAGTGGCTCGGTTGCAGATTATGTTTACAGGTCATTTCCATTTCATCCTCCATGCTAGCTAGCACGAATGTTATCCGCCTCGGTGGCCATGTGGTCTAACGCGCTAATTTCGTGTTGAATTAGACTGCCAAAGACGGGGAGATCGAGGTTAAATACCGGTCGGGTGCACTGAGGGTAGACTAATTTTTCCTAAATGGTTTTACACTCTCCCTCAACGCAAATGCGGGTGCATTTCCTCTAAATTAAGCCTTTCTAATTAGATTAATTAGTATATAGACTTATAACCTGAACAGGTAGTAAGACGTGGTGCTAAAAAAAAAAGCACGAATGTTCAACGTTCCCAACAGAAAACTTATTCACTCTGAAATTCGACAAATAGGCGCATGTGTGTAGATGTGTGCTCGTAATTCAACAAACATTTGACAGGTAGTTCGCGGAGGGACGAACAAATGACATCTGGCAAAGGCCGCACCTTGTCTCCCTCCCTCTAACGTGAATAAAGAAGATTTTTTATGCGTTAAATACATTGCTGGTAGTTATTATCGAAACATAAATTAATGGTGCGAAGTAAAAATAATTCGCAATAACCATTGTTGTACATTAAATTTAAATGTATTGTATTAAACTGGTAAAATTTAAAAAATGTATAGCATTATAATATATTTTTAATTTACTTGCGATTCACTCCCCCCCATCCTTTCCTGTCTCTCTCTGTATTACGTAAGCATTGTTCGGACCTCCCAAGGTATTTACGTAATACTTGGATTTGGAATAAACTTTCTGCACAATGATTACCATGATCTTGTTTTTTCTTGCTTATTGTTGTGTTCAGATGAACTTGAATCCCAAACGGCTGGAAGCATCTCTAGCTCACTAATAAACATTTCCACATCTAAGATATCTAAGGATTGTTGGGATAACATTTTATAGTAATAAATAATACTGGAATTGTTAGCCTAGCACAACACCACGTGGCTCTGTTTTGAAAGAGTCGCGCGTATTTCTGCCGCCCGTGGAAACAGGACCATTTAATTTAATGTATCTACACTGGCAGCGCTGCTAGGAAACGCCGCGGCTAGTCGCGAGGACGGGCGATCGTGCGCGGCATTAGCGCTGCTAATTCAACCGCGCACGTTCGTGGAAAAACAACCATTTAAAACAAGGTATCGTCAAGCAGTGCTGCTAAATAAACTCGTGGAAACAGGCTCTTAACCTTGACAATTATCAATTACTCACTAATGGCATGTGCTGGGTAAGTTATGCCTTAATTTCTTACGAATGGACAATAAATATCATATCAGACATAAAATTGCAGATATTTTAAGAAAAACACAGTTGGTTTAAATTTATAATAATGGATATGCTTGTAAGGTAAGTTTTATTATTTGTTGTATTTTTAACACCTCGTCTTACTACCCGTTCGGGCTATACTCATATGCACTAATTACGCTAATGGGTTTAGGATGGGTAAGAATGAATAAAGAAATGTGTACTCGCACTTACGTGGAGGGAAAGTGGGAAATTATTTTGGAAAGATCACCCTCACTACAAACGACCAGGATTCAAACAATAATTTATTTATTTATAATATGATGTAGCAAGTCATGACATATCATATTGTCATATCTTATAATAGTGTCGAATGTGTTCGTAGCATGAGAGCTAGAGGTGAGTTTTAGAGGTCATTTGTGCCATTAGACAAAAAAAACTCATGTTTCTCGTTGCAATAAGAATAAATACACATGTAGGCGCTCAAGAAGATTAAGACAATATTTAAATGGCTATTTATTACTTATTGGACATTGTCTATTCTCTAGTAGTAAAGGTGAGCAAAAGTATGCCACCTATCCCTATTTTAGTCTAGTTCTATCCAGTCCACCTAATTACACCCTATCCCTATCTTGAGCTAGTTCTATACAGTCCCACTTATTACACTCAATCCCTATCTTGAGCTAGTTATATCCAGTCCACCTCATTACACCCTAACTCTTACCACCTCATTACACCATAACTCTTTCAGATCTATTCTAATCTTATCCTCCCATCTGCGTCTATATCTTCTCAATGGTCTCTTCCCATTGGGTTTGCCAGTCAGTACCCTGAACAAGGTTCTAAAATCTCCCATTCGCGCTGCATGTCCTGCCCACCGTAATCTACGGGACTTGACTATCCTAACAATGTATGTGATTAGTACAGGGTATGTAACTCATCATTATGTAAGTTTTTAGCAATATGTTGATACCAACCCGTGTTAACCACATGTATTTACAGTAATATGATGGATATGACGAAGATAGAATTTGAAAATGTACTCACATTTGCATTTATGGAAAGTGGAAAACCATTAATAGAAAACAACAGTGAGTACACCCAGCCGGGATTTGAAACCCGATTTCCCTACTTTCGGCAAACTAGATGATGATATCGACGGTTAGTTCGTGCGCCCACTGATGCGGGTGAAGCGAAAGTTAAATTTATTCCGAACGTTTTCTAGCAGGTGATTGTTTTTTATAGGAAGTTGTCCAAATAGATTAGCTAAATTCTAATCGTAATCAGCGACTTCGAGAACTCCCTAAAACAATTTTATTAGGCATCAGTATTGAAATTCTGTATGATTTCAATGTTTAGGTCACAATTTTATATCAGCCATCTCAAATTTGAAATTACAACATCAAAATCGTTATCAAGGGTTCTAAAAATCCCTAGATGATTTTTTTGGGTATTGTTATCGCTTTAATTTTTTTTAATTATAACATTTTAAAATTTGTTTTGTATAAAAACATAATTTTTTGAATTTAAAAAAAACTAACAAATATTCTTTGGGTAGAGTTTGAAATGTATCATTTAAAGAATACATTGCAAAAGATTTCATTCAAATCCGTTGACTTATGAATTATTCTGAAACAATATACTTTTTATGTTTAAGGTGACTGGACTAAATAAAATACAAATAATTTTGATTAAATTTATTGGTTTTAATTAATTTTCACATAACGTTTAGTCAAAATTCAAGTTTAATTTATGTCTAGAGAAAGTAATTGTCACATATTTATTTAAATTAACATTGAAAGCGTTTCTATCTTTAAAATACTAAACACTGAAAGGCCGTTAAGGCGGCCGTCCACCAGAGCGCTGAGATGCGTTATATACGTCCATGAAGGCCATATTATTAAACAAATGGTTGTTATTTCAAAATATGGTTCACGCCAAAATGGGAGATAAAAGGTAATAAGTCCCGATAGAATTTAAAGCCTTACATTTTAATAAGGAAAGTTGGCAATTATCTAGTTTTCAATGACGTTCAAAGGGAAATTTCGCAGTTCTAGGATCAAAGTAAATGATAACAAAACATAGAACTTTTCTTAAACAACCCACTTTTAACGGGATCAACAACAAAACATTATTGAAGATAAATGATGCTCGTTTTAATGCTCTTGACGTTTCAGAGCTCCCATTTCCATAATAAATGCCGCAGTGTAAGGCTATTTCCTTTCAAGTACGTGGAGCCCTTAAAATCATTTTGTAAAAATTTACCTTTTTTTTAGGTACCCATTCGGGCTATACTCATATATACTAATCACGCTAATGTGTTAAGGTCTGCCTGTGACGTCATGGCCGGTCAAAATACGATTTCCCATGGTAATAAATTCACGTTTTACTCGGCGAGTTTTAAAGATGTAACGTTGAAACAAACAAAAAATAACTTTTTACATAATTTTAAAAATAGTCCTACAGTGTCACAAAAATATTATTTTTATATTTAAGTGGTTTTATGTAAAGGTTTTTTTTTTAGAACTCCTCTACAACTTAGGCTATTTGTTTTGGTCACGAACATGGCCTGTAGGAGTCTTCCTGCCGGGATGTAGATTAAAAAAGTCCGTGGTAGCATATTATGTCTATCTAGAATAGGAAACAAGGAATAGGTAAAATTAAAAAGCAAGTCAATGTTTCAAGGGTGACTGTGTAAACTCGTCAGAGGAAGAGGGAAAGGGTTATCAGCACATAGACAAGAGCTCTCTCAGGGTAAAATTCTCATTTACTTCCCTCTCTCTCTATTTTGTACATTGGTGTCTTAAGTGTGATAGCGCTTAGACTGCTTAGGTGAGTCAAGTTATGATGTAACCCGATTTGCAAAATAGCTTCGAAATCTCTAAGTAAGCAACGTCGTTAAGGTTGATGAAGGTTTAATTTAAAAGAAGTGTACCCACATTTTCGTGGAAAACAATTTAGGAAAAACCGCCCTAAGTACACCCGACCAGTTATCGAACGCCGATCTCTCCGTGATCGTCAGTACAGTCTATGGCGAGAGTAACGCGTTCCTTAGACAATTCGACCTACAACCAGTTTGGGAGTATTTGGATATTTGTAAGCAACTTGTTAGTGTTCCGAATTTGTGAACACTGTGGTACCGGTAGACCAGATGTGACTGATAATCAGACGTCGTGTACAGTCGCGTACTATTCCTATAGTAGGTTTCTGGCAGTATCTGACAGTTACAAAAATCACGAGAACTACATCATGTGAGCTGCAGCTGTCACTTTTAATATATAATATCATCTATATTAATAAAGTGAAGAGTCTGTGTATCTGTCACAAGTGTTGCGCGATATTTATAGTATGCAGAGGTCTGACCTTTAAAAACTAGCAGCCCCCGTGTACGAACATGTGTACCTCGAAGCCGGAGTTTTAATATTTAGATTAGATCTTTTTTTTAATACCTAGTTAATTAAAAACTGGGTTGAACGAAATAAAATGAGTGTTTTCTGTCTTTTTTAAAAAAAAGAAAAACGTTGCAAACCATTACGTGGAACGCCGGGTACTTCTGCTACAGTAGCCCCATGGCTTCTTTGGTGCTGACTGACAGCTGACGGCTTTGAAAAGTTACCAGACCAAATTATGTATCCCTAAGCCGAATCATATGATCTGCAAAAACATGTGTTTAGCAGCCGTCACTTCTGACAGTCAAAATTTAGGTATAAACCTAAATGTTGACTGTCAGAAGTCAGCTGTGAGCTGTCAGTTAGCACCAAAGAAGCCATGGGGCTACTGTAGTTACTTATAAAATACCACTATTAATATAGTAAAAATAAACTTTGACACAAAAAATTGTGTTTAGTATTTTATAAAAGATCCTTCCAACCAGAATTCTACCAAACCAGACAACTCGCAAACCATGTTCACACGATCACAAATTTACCGTACGATTTCAGTTTCTGGACGAGGATACAACCTTATCTCTGGATACAGTAACTGCCTTTTTTTTTCTTTTTTTTAGCACAGCAACTTACTACCCGTTCGGGTTACACGCTTGTATACTAACTACACTAATGGTTTTATAGATCAGGAAGGTTATAGTTAGAGAAAGTGTACCCGCATTTGAGTGTAAACCCATTTTGGAAAACCACCTTCTATACATCCAACCGAGATTCAAACCTCGATCTCTCCGTCATTGGCAGTCTAGTCTACTGTGAGAGTAGCGCCTTGAACCATGCGGCCACTGAAGCTAGTCTATTCTACCTACTATTGAATTATCTGTAGCTATAATAGGATCTCGGTAGGATGTGCTAGTGTGAACATCATTTTGGCAGGCGAAGTAAAACCGTGTGGGATTATATAGCATTCCTGGGTAGAGCCGTCCAACCGTAGTAGAACAAACAGGGGAGGAGGAAAATACAAATGACAAAACAATGTGTTATGGCCCCGTATTAAATTACATTATTCGATTCATAGTGATCCAATCAACGCTCATGAAGCTTTTATTCGCCGAGCATTTAGGTCTTAGTGATCAACCAAAATATGTGAGTTTTCTACATTTAAAAGTGTAACATTTCAACTGTTAAATTATGTTTCCAAGTCTATGCAGGGGTGGATCCACGGATGAAAGGGGGGGTTGGCATGAAAAGAGCCAGGCAAACGAGCGATAATCTATAAAATAGGAGTAAAATTCAGAGTGCGGGTATTACAAAGATTGTTGAGGGTAGCTAGCAGTGTCGTCGCTGCATCTAATCAAGGCATGTATGAAGAGAACTCTGGTGGAGAAGTGGAGAAAGCAGGCGTGTTGGCTTGGCTCTTCCGCGTGTCCACAATTATACAACTGTAGACCCACAATCAGTAATTGAGCGGTTTGTCAAAACTAGCACGACAGAAGGTCATGTAAATAACAACTTGTAACATACATTTAAGAAATACTATAAATAACAATTTGTTTTATTTATATTGCCATTTATTTCTATCTTATTTCTAGGAGTCCAGGATGACCTTAAAACGACCCTTTTGAGGGTTAAAACTGAGAGAAAAAAACGAGAAAGGAACCATTCCCCTCTCCCCTTCGAAAAACTTGGTGGTGTTCTATATTCAATATAGCGGACCCCCCGGTAAGAGTACCCCTCCCAAATTTTGGTTCCTGGATCCGCCCTTGAGTCTATGTATGTATAAGACAATAGAAAATAATTTTATATTCATTCCAGTAAACACCAAACTCGTGTACTGTTAGAGATGTTGTCAATATTTAACCAAGCGCAACATCTGATCGGCAATATTTCAGCTACCTAGGCAGCCTCCTTGAGTCTGACCAGGCCATATGAGAGGGGGGCCCAAGGGGTATATCGTACCTGGGCCCGGGAGTCTAAAATAGGGGCCTGGGAATTTTCTGGGATCTCAGAAAATGTTTGTATGCATTGAAGACGAGCATTCACATTTCCATTACTAAATTATTAGTATAGGTAATATTTTTTATTGTTTTTTGCCTTTTTTTAGATATAATATTATAAATTATAAAGATATATTTTTAAATTTCTTTTAGTTTTTTCAAATAGAATTAATTAATTTTTTAGACAGGATTAATGGAAAATGAAAGGGTGTCTGTTTGTAAAGTCTGTTCAGCGTAGGAATTGTTTTCTGAAAGGCCTTTTTCCCCACCAGAAAGCTATTAAATAGTAGGATATTGGTAGGAAAAAAGACCTTTGAGAGAGTAATTCCTACCGTGAATGGATTATACCCCCTGATAAAATTACTCTCAAAGGCCCCGAGTTTGACTATTGCTATATACCCCCAGTGACGGCCTTGCACTAGCGGCCATTGTTTTAGGGTCAATCTTTTGAATCTCTCGCGACGTTGCCAAGTCAATGCTCCGGTTGTAACTGTAGGTAGCCTTGGTACCACCACGTGGTCGTCACAGTATATTGTCTTTGCACCACGTGGGCGGTAGGTCGACACAATAATTAACATATCATGTTTCCTGTTCGTGTTATGGTCAAGGGTGATGAGAAACGGATGTCTCAAAACGTTGCTCTACCTCTTTTGGGGACATTGAAGCCATTTTTAATCCTGAAGAGGTGCAGACGTACTTGGGATACGAGCGAGTCAGCCGTTCACTGTAATTGCAGTCCCAGGCGCTGATAACTCTAGTCTTGCGATAGGATAACCTCTGCCAACAATACAGTGTTCCTTGCAGGCGCGGATTTGGGGGGGGGAGGGGGTCAAGGGTCAGTTGACCCCCCCTGTGAAAGCTAGAAAATTAATATAAAAAACAAAACGAAAGTTCAAATTTTAGAAAGAAAATACAACACAGATAAATTATACACTTTTTTATCTGTCCACGCGCAGACACCTAGCCGGGTTCCCACGTGCTTAATCGTCCATGATTAATCAATGTTCGATATGATTCATGCAAGTGTGGAAAAAATATTAGTTTTCATGTGCCAATATTTGTCGTGCATAGCGAGTAACGAACATTGTTTCGCATAGAGACGGTAGACTACCACACAACAAAGAGGACTAATAATCGCCTGAGAGCAGTTCATCCACGAATACCGGATATAGAGTATGTGTGGATAGCAGGAGTGGTGGAACTGTGGGGGACTCTGTCCCCCCTGAAAATAATTTGCTCCTTCCTGGAATAAATCCCCCCCCCCCCAACCCGATATATTTCAAATCCTTTGATATTATCGACTATGAAGCTGAAAGATAGCCTTAAATCAAACTCCAAATGATTTCTAAATGCATTCTATTGTCAAAAATTTGCCAGAGAATACCGCTTCAAATGATTACTAGACTGGCAGAAAAAGTCCGGGAAGAAAACTGGAAAGTTCTAAATAGCTTCCAAGGTCATCCAAATTTCAAAAGTGTATAGGGGAGGACAACTCCAAATAACTTTTAGATGCATGTCATTTTAAAGAATTTTCATGCAAGGACCACCCCAAATAGCCTAGTTTATGAAATAATTCAATTTTCAAAATTTTGTCGGTGGAAGACCACTTCAAAGATTATCTTCTATAGGTATCTAGCTATCGTAACAAATTAAGGTGAGTATCACTCTAAATAGCTTTGAGGGGCATCCAAATTTAAAAAATTCTGGGTGAGGAACACTTTAAAGGGCTTATAAAATAATCTAAAATAAAAAAAATCAAGGCGAAGCCTACTCATAGCTTCTAGAATAAAATATTTTTGAAAAAATTGTTGAAGGAGGGCCACTCCAAAAGGTTTATAAAAACTATCTGATTCTAAATAATTGGGGAGGATGACCACGGTTTAAAATATACATAAAATGAAATATGAATGAGAAACTATTAAAATGTCTCTAAACAGAAATCAAACATTGTAAGTAACCATATTATTTATAATTATGCCCCCCCCCCCCTATGAAAATGATCTGGATCCGCCCCTGTTCCATAGCAACTGCTTGACTTTGAACTTAAAGGCAGAGGTTCACATACCGGTGATATTCCATCCTTTTTTTTCAAGAAAAATCATGTTGAGTTTTCTTAAAATTCACCTTCATTTTATATCTCTAAGATTACTGGTAGTTACTGAGTTGGCGATAACCCGAACAGGCTGTGGCTTAAAACGCATGGTTCAATTTTATAATTATTTACAAGCGATTCACGAAAGTGTCCGAGATCAAATTTATAGATGTCTCCAAATCGTTCATATCCCCGACGCGACTGTTCAAACTAACCCACTATTATATTCTAACATGTGAGGAACGCTTCACGGCCACGACCCTTCATCCTGAACACCGGCAGTGTTAGCTTAGTGCCAGCGTGATCGACTGGATTACTCTGACCTCTACGAGGGCGGGGGACAATCATTTTAAATCACAGCAAGATTTTTTTTCGTTTACAGGAATGATTTTTCAACTTATTTCCAGATGAGTGCTGGGACAGTTCCTATTAGTTACCATTTTAATTCCTAAACCCTTAGATTAAGGTGGGAGTGTAGGGGAAGGACATTGCTTTTGCAGTTTTTAGAGCAAAACTTTTTTTTTTTGCCAAAATAATTCAAATATTTCTCCAATAGAGAAGTAGGGTTTAATTGTCATAACAGGTTGAGCTCAACAGTTATTGAATATCTTTCAAGGGTGTCCTGGAATTTAATGACTATTCCTCTTAATTTAAAAAGTTTCTCACCTAATGACGCTATGCTCATGATACATAATCAACAACTGTTGATATCACCATGTGAAGAAAATTAAACTATATATTTCTACTGGACCAATATTTGATTTATTTTGGCCAAAAACAAGTTTTTATATAAAAAAAAATGTAAAAACACCTTAACTCACGTCCTCCACACTTGGGTGATAGCCTTGCTGAAGGGAAGATGAGTTCAAGGCCACGGCCGGAGGGAGTTTTGTTAAAATTAAGAACGTTCAAACCCACAACGGTGGGCACGTGGGCTACGGCGTCAAATTAGTCCGGCAATGAAGAATTGGTTCGAGTACCAGTCGTGTTTACTGAATGTTCATTTCCTCTCAAAATGAGGGGTTCTTAACTGGGGGTATCTATACCCCTTGGGGTTATGTGAACCAAATAATGGGGGGTATGGGACTCAATCTTTTAACTATTTTAAAAAAGTTGTCAAATTAAAATAAACTATAACTTAACAATACGGATTGTGGAGTGATTTGTGATCTCTATATAACTTAATCGAATAAGATAAAATCCTTATGTAAATTAAAACTAAGCTATTGAGATCTTTTGAAGTATTTTTGATAATGATTTTTCATGTTTTCATCTATTTGAGGCATTTAGCGTGCAATTTATGAACCGACTGATTAAATCAGCACACGACTAATAAACTAACTTAAATCTAGAACATACACAACATCCACCCCCTGGCCGTTAATTCATCACTGTGAAAGGGTAACCCCGCATTTCACTAATGACAATTTTTCGCCCATGTCGGGAATCGAACCCGGGACCCTTATGTCAGTATAAAGATACGCTACCGACTGAGATAAGGTGTCGGACTCCATTGGTGGGGTCTGTAGTCGTAACAAGGTTAAGAACCCCTGAAAGTCTATCTTCTCCTCTTCACCCTATTAGGTGGATAGCTCGGACGGGTGGTAAAGTGGTGGAGCACATTCTACCGGCGCGTCAGCCCGCGACCTGAGTCCAAAGATCATCGAACTGTGCTCCAGCTGGCGGATAGGGCACGCTTGACGCTCAATATCCCCGAGGTAGTCCAAACCATACACAGACCGATTAGTCCGTCCGGTTCAACGTCTGCCAGAAGGAAGTGATTACAGGTCAAACACTTTGTCAACAGCCCGATAAATAACTTACCTTCAGTCGACCTTGCTGCCACGTGGCCAAAACACCACGTGTCTGAGAGGCTAGAGCAAGTCGGGACAAGGGGGGGGGGCCTTGGTTTGATCCTGGGTTGAGCTGAATATCGACAATTAATATAGTGGTACGTACAATTAGTGAATAACTGGACGCCAAGGCTGGGTGCGTGAAATATTTAGTAAACTACCCTTAAATAAGTTTTAGTCATACAAATAAACACATCATCTTGTTAATCAAAATAAATACTCTTTAAATAGTTTAAACCAAAGGGTTGAAGTTTTTTTTTAGCATATTAGAATTTTTCAAAAATAAATAATACGTAAATCACCCTAGAGTTATTTTTAATTTGTAAAAATAAAAACGAACGTATTCTTATTTATTATGAAAAACTACTCCTAGATACTAGTATTTACCTCAATCTTTAAGCCCAATTTCGAAAAATTTTCACATTGTCTATAATTTTTCGTAATTAAACTATCCTTAAATTAATTTATTTTAGAAAAATTAGGACACATGATTGATTATCATAGAAAATAGTCCCCGATATTTTTTTTTTAAATCGGTAGGCAGATATTTTCAAAAATATAAGAGAATTACAAAAATACGTTTTCAGTAAACTACTATCTCCCGCCCCCCCCCCCCCCCAAAAGTGCTATTTGGGATATCAACTATTCCATAATATACATTTTAAACCAAAACATTAAGCATCAAAGCCATTTTATAAATTGTTTAAAAAAAATAGTCATCAGCAAACTACACTTTAAAAAAAACTTGCTACAAAAATCAGTATTTATTATTATTATTTGTAAATTTAAACACATCCGAGAAGCCAATTTGTAACCAAATATTTAGGCCCTTTTTAAAATATTTCGAACTTTTATGAAAGCCGTCTTTTGTAAGCTACCTTTAAACTAGATTTTACTCAAAAAACAATTATGCAATGCAATCTTTCATGACAAACACTCCTTATGTATCCATTTGGAACCAAAACATTAGAGCCATTTAAAAAATATTTCAAGTTTGTAAAAAATAAGATATCAGTAAGCCACCCATAAATGAGTTTTTACCTCAAAAACAATCATACATTGCTATTTGTCATACCACACAATCTCCAGGTATACATTTTGAACAAAATCGTTAGAGCTATTTCCAAAATAGTTTTGAGTTTTCAAAAATTTCCCATCAGTAAACCACACTTAATTTAAGGGCTAGGTTCGAAATGAAAAAAATAAAATCCTTAGGTATAACATCTAAATATCAAGTTTGAACAAAATCCAATAAACCGTTTCGGATCCGTGGCCAGGGACAGATTGACAGAGAGACGTGAGGACAGACAGATAGACAGACATACAGACATACAGACATGGAGAGTTCGGGGTCACATCAAACGTAAAGATTCATCTTAATTTCCAGTTCGATTTTTTTCATGATTATAATACTTTCTCTCGATATGAGAAAATAAAAATATATCATGGAAAGGTGAAGTTAGCATTTTCAACGACGTCTCACGTTAAATATCGCAGTTTTGAGATAGTTGTAAACGACTAAAAACGTTGATCTAGCCTCCCTTAAACATATTATCCATTTTAAACTGGTCAAGACAGAACAGTCTAAGGTAATTGAGGGTTGTTTTAGTGTTCATTACCAACATTCCCATAAGAAATACCACAATGATAAGGTATTTCCTTTCAATTAGGCTGCACTCTTAGCTATTGTTTCAAAGAGTCAATACACCAATAATATAGGCAATCTAGGACGTTAATTTGAGCTACTCTTGTGAATAACGAGCCTGTTGTGGCTATACGCTCGTTACCGGGCAGCATCGCGTTGATAAGGCTCAGGCTCGACGCTGGTGGCTTTCGGAGCCCTTCCCACCTTTAAAGGGAAGTAAATGCACGCTACCGCAACTCATATATTGTATAGTCTGGTTTGCCGGTGACTGGATGGTCGGTGCTCGAATCTCGACAGGGGGTACTGAATGCTTTCTCATTCACCCTAAACGCAAATGAGGGTACACTTTCTTTGAATTCTAATTTTCACGTCCCTATCTCAGAATATTTAACATGCTGTTGATCCGAAGGGGTAAGTAATGCCCCCTATACACGTACAGTTTTGCCTTCAGTTTGATCTGACAGGCCGAACTGAAACAGTTCTACCTGTCCCAGCTCCCCGCCACACACGAACAGTTCGGACTGTCAGGTTATTATCTTCAGTCCATCTCACAGTCAGGTTGAGTGTAGGTGCTTACAAGAGGTGCTTGGGGAAAATGTCCTCAGTTGATGAAGTGCTTGCATATGAAACTTTACGAGTATGGGGGGCCTAAGACGCAAATGACGCTGTTCTGCTGGTCTGTAATGTCTGAATACTTAGCTCAGTTGGTAGCACGTCCTTCTAGAGGTTCCGGGTCATATTCTCGGCTTGGATGAAAATGTCATCATTGGTCAAAGTATGGCTTTCACGCTTCGCAATAATTAATTAATGACCGGGTGTTGTGTCTGTACTTGTGTTAAGTTAGTTTGTAAGACATATACTCAGTCAGATTAGAAAGGCCACGTTAAATACCCTTAGTGAAGAAAGAAATAATAATATAGAATTTAGTGATTTCTGGTTCTATTGCCGTACGTACTCCCCAGTGAGTTCCACCCTATTGCCATGTACTCTCCAGTGAGTTCCTGCCCTATTGCCGTACGTACTCCCCAGTGAGTTCCACCCTATTGCCATGTACTCTCCAGTGAGTTCCACCCTATTGCCATATGTACTCTCCAGTGAGTTCCACCCTATTGCCATATGTACTCCCCAGTGAGTTCCTGCCCTATTGCCATACGTACTCCCCAGTGAGTTCCTGCCCTATTGCCATATGTACTCTCCAGTGAGTTCCTGTCCTATTGCCATATGTACTCTCCAGTGAGTTCCACCCTATTGCCATGTACTCTCCAGTGAGTTCCTGCCCTATTGCCATATGTACTTTCCAGTGAGTTCCACCCTATTGCCATGTACTCTCCAGTGAGTTCCTGCCCTATTGCCATATGTACTCTCCAGTGAGTTCCACCCTATTGCCATATGTACTCTTCAGTGAGTTCCACCCTATTGCCATACGTACTCCCCAGGGAGTTCCACCCTATTGCCATGTACTCTCCAGTGAGTTCCTGCCCTATTGCCGTATGTACTCTCCAGTGAGTTCCACCCTATTGCCATATGTACTCTCCAGTGAGCTCCACCCTATTGCCATATGTACTCCCCAGTGAGTTCCTGCCCTATTGCCGTACGTACTCCCCAGTGAGTTCCTGCCCTATTGCCATATGTACTCTCCAGTGATTTCCTGCCCTATTGCCGTATGTACTCCCCAGTGAGTTCCACCATATTGCCGTACGTACTCCCCAGTGAGTTCCACCATATTGCCGTATGTACTCCCCAGTGAGTTCCACCCTATTGCCATATGTACTCCCCAGTGAGTTCCACCCTATTGCCGTATGTACTCCCCAGTGAGTTCCACCCTATTGCCATATTTACTCCCCAGTGAGTTCCACCCTATTGCCATATGTACTCCCCAGTGAGTTCCTGCCCTATTGCCGTATGTACTCCCCAGTGAGTTCCACCATATTGACGTATGTACTCCCCAGTGAGTTCCACCCTATTGCCATATGTACTCTCCAGTGAGTTCCTGCCCTATTGCTGTATGTACTCTCCAGTGAGTTCCACCCTATTGCCATATGTACTCTCCAGTGAATTCCACCATATTGCCGTATGTACTCCCCAGTGAGTTCCTGCCCTATTGCCGTACGAACTCCCCAGTGAGTTCCACCATATTGCCGTACAAACTCCCCAGTGAGTTCCACCATATTGCCGTATGTACTCTCCAGTGAGTTCCTGCGCTAATGCCGTACGAACTCTCCAGTGAGTTCCTGCGCTGTGATAGCCAAGTGGCACAGCGCACACCTTGCTGAGAGAAAGTGACGGTGCAGACACTACTGCTCTGCGAGAGTTGGTGCTCTTTGATTGGAAAGTTCAGAGATGGCAGCATAATTAATGGTGTTACAGTATTTCGTGTACGTACTCAGGCTCATTGTTGGAGTTGGTATTTCCCAAACCTTTTGTACAGGCTCGGTCCCAAAAAGTGGCGCGTTTTCTGGGAGACCTGAAATGTCTGTGACTATCGCGGTCTCTGCTATATTATTTAGTCTCTACGTCTTACTACCCACTCGGGTTTACGCATTTTATTTAAGATAATGGGTTAATGATGAGTAGCATAGGACCAAGATACAATTTACCCGCATTTTCATGGGGCGAAGGTGAGAAGCTATTTAGTAAAAACTACATTCAGTAAACTCATCTGGGATTCAAATCCCGAACCCCCGTAAGCAGCAAACCAGACTATAAGAGCTTGATGTTTAGTCCACGGGCATAATTTAATAAACAGTGATATAGTATGTGAGTGGTGGAGGATTCCAATTATATGTGGAAATGAAGCTCAACAGTTGAAGTTAACGACGTTGCCTTCTTGGAGATGTCGAAGCTATTTCGTGAAGCGGGTTGCATCTTAACTTGACGCACCTAAACAGTCTAAGCGCATCACACTTAGATACCAATATATAGAATAGAAAGAGAAAGGGAAGAAAATGAGAAGTTCACCCTGAGAGGGAGCTTGTTTATGCGCTGATAACCTTTTCCCTCTTCCTCTGACGAGTTTACATATCACCTTTAATATTTGCACCTCAAAAAAATTGACTTGTTTTTAATTTTACCTTTTCCTTGTTTCCTATTCTAGATAGACATAATATACTACCACGGACTTTTTTTTATTTAAATCCAAATCCTGGCATGAAGACTCCTACAGGCCATATTCGTAACCAAAACAAATAGCCTAAGTTGTAGAGGATTTATAAAAAAAAGTTTACAAAAAACGACTCAAGATAAAATAATAATTTTGTGACGCTGTAGGACTATTTTTAGAATTATTTAAGAATCTATAGGGCCTATCTTTAAAATTTGCTGAGTAAAACGTAAATTCATCAACATGAGAAATCCTATCTTGACCGGCCGTGACGTCAGAGGTAGGCAATGTCTTTAATGTTTCCTTAAGATTTATCAATTATTATCTCAAATGTACAACATTACGAGTTGGTCATGTAAAAGGGTCAGCAAAATGTCGAAAATACTAATTATTTCAATAGGAAAGTTTCAAAAGTGTACGTGATGATATCTGTTAGTTCTAGATTAATTTAATTTATGTGTAGCACTAATTGACACTTTCCCCATTTACAACTCAATGCAACTACTGGGAAGATTGTACAACCAGGGTGCATTAGAGCATTGGTGCTCGAAGCCAAAGTTCCTGGGTTCGATTCCCGTGACCAGGTTGTCATTTTCCACTTGACTGAACTTTAGATCAGAAACATTTCTCACCCTCCAGTGGTCGCATGGTATAAACCAGCCAGCCCAATTATTTTTTATCACCGTGACTTACTACTTGTTCAGGTTGTACACATATATGATAATTACTCTAATAAAGTAGAGATGAGGAAGGAAGCATTTTAGAAGTAGTCTATCAGTATTTTCGTGGAAGGAGAGTGGGAAAAGCATTTAGGAAAAAAACACCCTCGGCAGAACCGACCGGGATTCAAACCCTAATCCACCCGTCATCAACAGGTCAGTCTAACACGAGAGTGACACCTTGAACCACTCAGCCACTGAAGTAGGTCCCGAACTTATTGAGCGGAAGGCTACATTAATATTTTAATATTTTTGAAAGTGCTAGGTGGGCCGTATCGAAAAATATACATTAGTCTATATGTGTATAAAGCTTATAAACATGTTTATTTTTAGCAACACGTCTTACTACCCATTCGGGTTATACGCTTATGCACCAATTACGCTTTTGGTTTTAGGGCTTAGGAAGGTTATATTTAGAGGAAGTGTATCCGCATTTGTATGGAGGAAGAGTGGAAAACCATTCAGGAAAAACAACCCTGAGTACATCCGACCAAGATTCAAACCTCGATCTTCTCGTCATCGGCAGTATAGTCTACCATGAGAGAAGCACCTTAGACCAAGCGGCCACCGAAGCGAGTTTATAAACATAACTTAACCTGACTATATGAAAGCTGTGCATCCCAGACCCCGGTTTATAACTGGTCAGACCGGGCAAATGTCCAGAGCACCAGACTTTAGGGGGTGCACGAGAGGACCATATTTTTGAGAGGAAAAATATTTATTTTATTTACACAAAAATTAAAAAGTGACAAAATGACACTATTATTATTGTTGCGTTTATTTTGCTTGTAAAAATTCGAAATGCGCAAATCACAGTTGATTTCTTGCCAGTCACGCATTCTAGTGCAGTAATTTGCAAACTAACCCTTAATTACTTTAATTCTCATCTGCCTGCCTTGTTGTTTCATCCTAAATGTTGACGTTTCATTTCCACGCTCGCTGTTAAGTGTTCCTTACATAACTTCTTTTCGGTGATTCTCTGTGTGTTTTAAGTGACTCGTTTCCAAGTTTTAGTCTTTAAATATGAGTAGGAAATTAATTGTTGCCGAGTTCATAAAGCGTGCTGCTAAAAAACACATCGACTATTTCACAATGTCCTGTAGCGCTCATCGTACGAGATCCCTACGGGGCTGGTATCTGCAGTTTTTTTCTATTGTGTGTATGTGTTTATGTAAATGTATATAATGATGCTCAAAAATAAATAAGACTTATAAAACAAACAAACAAAATATTTTGTTTTTATTTACTACGGCCCTAAATATAGCGTCTAGTAATAAATATTCATAATAACCGAAAGGTTAGCTAATTAGTGTGCATTTTTCAATAATTATATAACGTAGCTACTAATAGATAGAGATGCTTATACAAATTACAAGGGGGGAGAGGCGCCTGAGATCTCTATGTACAGGGCGCCAACCACATAAGCCCGGGGCCTGGTGCAGCCAACATATCTATCCCTTCCTTCCCCGAATAGGAAAGGTTCCTCAGCCCCTACACTCAACAGACACTTTATGAATCGCGGTTAGCGAGTTCCGAGGAACTGTATGTACACCACAGTTTGGCTGTTCTGATTACGCGTTTCCAATACCGCTGCTGGTCGCGTATGATGGTCTGTATGTACAGGTAGATGGTGTGTGTCCTGAACACAGGATCAACCCGCTGTGGTGTCCGCATGGCCTTGTTTATACTGCAAGCGATTTACTTGGAGGCTAGAGGCTCGAGGGCTGCCGCGAACCCAGCCCTCTAGGGAACCCGCTAAGTGATTCAACTTGTCGAATAGAATCGCTCGGTAGCCAGGCGGCAACCGTTCAGTGAACACGTCCCGTCAACAACCTTGTTATATTTTATTTATAATAATGGATATTGAAAAGTTTATTAGTGCTGTATTCCAAAGAAGAGCGTTGCAGGACCCCAGTGACGTCCTTCACAAGAATGTGAGAGTACAAAAAGGGTTCTTGGAAGAAATATGTGGAGAATTAAACATTCCAGGTTAGTTAAAGTATTATTGTTACATTCATTAGTTAATATATGAAGAGTTAACATGCCAAGTTAATGTATTTTTGTTATATGTATTAAATCTTAATATTAGACAATATATTTTCTGGAAGTCCGTAGTCGTTTTGCCAAGGAACACTTTCTACTCCGTTGAAGTAATTTACCCGCCTCGGTGGCGTAGTTAGCTTAAGGCGAATTTACACTGGCCACTTTGGATGATCTCTTTAGATTAATCACTGAAAATGAATATGTAAACGTTACAATTATCTAAAGTAATAATCAAAGAGGAACGATGAATGAAAGTTGGCAGCGGCCAACTTTTGTTCACTGGTGATGAAACACAGAGGATGAGTCATCCAAAATGAATAGTGTACACATGTGCTCTTCAGTGAGCGCCAGTCTTCGTACATATTGTGTAGTAGCTGTGCAGTAATTGTGTACATCATGGTGTTTAAATGGAAGACCGACCATACCCCATTCCTATTAGAGATCTTGAAAGATTATGAGTGTTTAAGGAACATTAAATCACTTGAATACAGAAATAAGGTTGCAAGGGAAACTGCACTTCAGAAGATAGTGCCGGAGTTGAATATTCCTGGTGTAACAGCAGAAGATGTAAAATTGAAAATAAAGACAATCCGTACTCGGTACTCGTCCGAACTGGCCATAGTACAACAATCTGGCAATAGTAGCGCTGGTTTGGATGATATTTACCGGCCAAAGTTGTTCTGGTACAAAAGTGGCGCTGGTTTGGATGATATTTACCGGCCAAAGTTGTTCTGGTACAAAAGTGGCGCTGGTTTGGACGATATTTACCGGCCAAAGTTGTTCTGGTACTAAAATGCTGACACTACTCTCCGTGGTGTTTGTACAGCAAGAAGCAGTGTTTCAACAAATGTAAGACATAGAGTATGTTGGCACATGGTATAATACCTCTAGGGTTCTGAAGCTGTCTCCGGGCAACCAGATATCTTAGTGTTATTTGCAGCTTGAGTCGAGCAGAAAGGCCTTCTCTAAGCTGTGCATCTTGTTTGCAGGGGTGCACACAGGATTTTGAGCAGGGGGCGAGGGGGGGGCTTTTTACATAATAATTTTCATAATTGCACCATTATATATTTCAATTACTGTAATATTTGGAAATTTGATTCAAAGGAGAGGGATAAGAAAGATTGAGAATCAGTTATGCCACCTGAAAAGTGGGGTCGGGAAATGTTTTTATTTCAAAGGATGCAAATGGTAATATTTAAGCTAATTTGTACCAAAATCGGATCCTCGGCCTATCCTCTGTCACTGTGTACTTCACCGGTTAACAGGTATATGTTTATACATTCTTCTTCACACCCAGGGTTTGCAGATGGTGGGGGTGGGGGTCTAAAATAATATCAACTGCCCCTTCCCCTCTTCCTGATACAATAATGTTTACATAATTACTCTAAAATAATAATTTCAATTACTGTACTCACTTCAAAACTTTATGTATAAAGAGTAAAGACTAACCATTTATAGAAAATATTACAGTATCACAGGTACAGTTTTCATTTAAGTGAAAATTTAAGGTAACTCTAAAAATCAAGAGGAAAAATTATTCCTTTAAAAAGCCCTAACTATGGCACAAAATTATTTGTTTGATATTAAATATAATTAAACAAAATATAATTGATTAATTGACAGAACATAGTGCTAATCATATTTTTGTAATATTCTTAATTTTCTGGAGGAGGGCCTTAAGCTGGGGGAGGGGTTCAGCCCCCAAACCCCTCTCCTCACCCCTGCTTGTTCGCGTATATATATGGTTCTACTTTTGCCAACAACTATTACAATTTTGTTTTGGACATTCGAATATAGTTTTTCAGTATATCTTCGTCTTCATTAGTCCATTACACTTGTAAAGTGCTTGATGCACTCAGTATTACGTCACAGCATCAAGGGTTTCACCCACCATCGCGTACTGCTTCCGTATCTTCCTTTTTTCCTAAAGAATTTGTTGACCCTCCTGAACTAATAAATCACACACCATACGAATACCTGCTCGCAATACTTCAGTTCCCTCCATTTTGAAGTGGACTGTTTAAATCGCCTTGATGACCAGTGTAAACTAAACACGGTCCAACCAGTGACTTCACTCTCGATGATTCATCAATTATGATCATCCTGGATGACCAGTGTAAACTCGCCTTAACACGCTAGTTTCATGTTACTGCCGAGGACGGGGAGCTCGAGGTTCGAATCTCGCTCGGGTGAACTTGGG
>CABFWB010003216.1:25512-48716 GCA_902151455.1 Timema bartmani | reverse complement strand
ATGCGAATTCGGGTTCACTTCCTTTATATTCAACCTTCCCAATTCCTAACTCATTAGCGTAATTAGTACTCAAGCGAATAGCCCGAACGGGTAGTAATACGCGGTGCTAAGTATTACAGTAATAATAATAATAATAATAATAATAATTATTATTATTATTATTATTATTATTATTATGTTAAAGTAAGTTAAGAAGGTTTCCCTGATTCGAACAGCATTATCATGGAAATGATGTAATGTGTGAAAAATGTGCAAAATGTAGCTAAAATAAAAAAAATCTAGCTCTATCCAAGGTATAACCGATGGAGATACGACAAAAAGTAATAGGATCAAACTTGTGGATCTCGCCAAATCCGTAGCTGCTGGTGAAATCCGTTTTTTGATAGGACTTACCATTTAGTCACAAGAGACCCCCAAAGAAAGGTCCGAACCTACTTTAAAGTTGCTCTACCATTAAATTTTTTTTCAGGGGTTAATTTTTTTTTTTTTTAGCTTTTTGGAATTTTCACGCCGGCTACAGGCTATAAGTTTGCCAAATTTCAAGTTTCTAACTCATCTGGAAGTGGGTAAACATTAATGCCAGTGAGTGAGTGAGTGAGTGAGTTAGCCATGTGGATTTATAGTAGTATAATATGTTCAAAGTATCTGGGGCCCATACAAACCAATTACATGGGCCAGATATAGCCCGTGAGCAGTAGTTTTGAGGACCCCTGTATAAAGCGTCACACGCTAGACAGACTGGACTATCAATTACGGGGAGATCAGGGTTCAAATACCGGTCCAGTGTAGTGAAGGCGTTGTCTCCTTTATGGTGTTTCCACGCAAATGAGAGTATATTTCCTCAAAACTGTACCCTCCCAATTCCTAGCCCATGAGGGTAAACATGCGGGTAAAAGACGTGTTGCACAGATATAAGCGATACGTTTCATTACATTATGGATCAAATATCCCTGTGAGGACTCAGTAAAGTGAGAGGTACTCCCTCATCTATTATTATCATCGGGGAAGATTGGGAACTACGATAACCGAATGAGGGTCGGCCTGAAACGCGCGGATAATGATATCCGGCTCTGCTAATTATATTGGCTATTGATGGCTCCAAAAGTTACCGTTGATACACAAATTAAATTACAATCAACAGCATGCCGGCTCCAACACAGAGCGTTTCTATACCAGCATTTTTGTTGGAACAAACTTTTAGAAAATACAAACATATTTTTCTGTTACACACATTGGTAATATTTTATTTTATTATTATTTTCACTTTGTGGTTATTGATCTCCGACATCTTAGCTCAGTCGGTAGCGTGTCTGCCTACTAAGGGTCCCGGGTTCGATTCCCGGCATGGCCGAAAAATTGACCATTGGTGAAATGTGGGTTTGCCCTTTAACAGTGATAAATTAAGTGCAGGGGACTGGATGTTGTGCCTGTCCTTGTCTTAAGTTAGATTGTAAGTCATATGAAGCTACGACAAGCCTAGCAAGCCGGTAGTGGAAAATATAGGGCTTGAATAAAAAAATGGTCCAGGTCAAAGGTTGGAAACAGTAATAAATATAGGTATTTTATTATATTTATCAAATGAAACAGCTGAATATCACATGACTTGACATGACGCGAAAGTAGATCTAGTAGCTTTTCTAGCCGTTGGACTGAGCGACCTTCGTTTAATCATTCTCTTGAGGTAGTTATAACGATGCCGTTGAAATGCGGGCTGCCCAAGATGCTTTGTTTCGAGTCCCAGCGAGATTAAAATTGATTATCTTCTTTCTAACGAGTAGGGACGGGTATAGTGGTTCAGAGAAAGTTCACCCGCATTAGAGAATCAAGGTAGATGGGGAAACTAAGGAGATATATCACAAGTAAACCTACCCGGGAATCGATCCTCTCGGGAATCTAATATGTTTTGGGCCTGACCTGACTTAGACCTCTGGGTGTGAAATAAAAATAATTTGGAGTTCACTATAATGTATTAGAACGTGTAAACAGCTCAGGTTGTTATGTTAAAACACGTGTAATTATTTATTTAAGGACATGCGATATGGGAGCGCCATTTTTATTTTATTTATTATTACTTAATTTTTATCACCGCGTCTTACTAACTGTTCGGGCTATACGAATATTTTTGATAATTACTCTAATGGGGGTAGGGATGAGAAAGGAAGCATTTTAGAGGTAATCTACCCGCATTTGCGTGGAAGGAGAGTGGGAAACCATTTAGTAAAAACCAGTCTCAGTAGAGCTGACCGATCTCCCCATCTTCTGCAAGCCAGTCTAACATGCGACTGACACCTTAGACCATTCAGCCTCTGAAGCAGATTAATTTTATTTTGGCTGTATATTATAGAATATGAATAACTCGCACTATGCCCTAATAACTTTGGGGGCAGTTAAGTTGAAGATAAACTATATCTGGAGTTACTCGAACAAAATACGGTTGAATACCACTGGCCTAGAAGAATCTCCACTGTCCTCACTACGGGACCAAACATCTGACCTGCAATGCTGCAGGACAAGTTAACCTCGCCATGTAAATCAATACGAATCCTCTGTCCCCTAACGACTTTTTACGACAGGGTTTCCTGCTGTCATCTAAAGTATCCGGAAGAGTTGAATACTGTATTCTAGCCTATAAGAATGAGGTAGAGGGGACTATCCTTTTAAGAGCCAGTCTACTCCATTCACGGTAGGAGTTACTCTCTGAAAGGTCTTTTTTCCTACCGATATCCTACTATATAATACATTTCTGGTAGGAAAAAAAAAACCTTTTAGAAAACAATTCCTGTGCTGAACAGACTTTACACTTCAATATAAAGGCTATATTATTATTTGAGGTATTTAACGTTCACTTTCTGAACCGACTTATTATATCAGCACAGGATAATTTCTATGGGCGAGAGTGAAAGGACCCACCAATTTTGCCGGTAAGGGTATTTTTCACACACCTTCCAGGGCTCTTTTACATGCCACAATCGACACGGGACCGACGGCTTTACTTCCCCTCCGAAGGAAGTTGTGCTACGGATTTTTATCGCTCAAGAAAATTCCGTCGACCCCGGCTGGGTTTGAACCCATTTACATCGGGTCTTGAGGCAAGCACTTTAACCCAAGACCAAGGTTGACCATAAATAAACAATATTATAATAAAACTAAAAACGTAGATTTAAAATATAAAAAAATAATTAAAGTACTGCGAAATGTAGAACAAAAAATGAAATTTAATTTTAAAATATCTGATAATTAAGTAAAAATATATCTATAAATAAAAACTACCAATGGTAAAAACAAAGAAAAAGGTTATTGGATAAATCTAAGGTGTAAGCTACCTATTAATTTTAAGGTGCGGCCGAAGGGAGCGCAAGTATTTTTACAGTTCTTACAGAATTGAAATTATTTGGCTAAAATAAATCAAATATTTCTCTAGTAACAACATAGAGTTTAGTTTTCTGCACATGCTAATATCAACAGATCTTGAATATCTATCAAGGGTGTCCTGAAATTTCGTCAAAACTTTTTAAATAAAGAGAAAAAGTTTTGACAACAGGACATCCTTTACAGATATTCAAGATTTGTTGATATTAGCATGTGCATAAAACTAAACTCTATGTTTCTACTGGAGAAATATTCGATTAATTTGGCCAACAAAATGTAATGCTATAAAAACTGTAAAACTACCCGCGCTCCCTTCTGCCGCACCTTAAGGTTATTCCTTAAATAAATTGTTTCGCAAACGGTGTGTTGTGGTGGTGAATTAGATGGGCCACCAGCCAGAGTGCCACGAACCACTGTTCGTTCAATAATAAAACGAATTAAGTTGGTATGAATGGCAGCCACGAGTCATCAGTACTTCTTATTTCTCGTACTTACTAATATTTTAAAATACCTATGACTAAATCAAAAAGTTTCGCCCAAAGTTGGACCAGAAAAATAACATCAACCTTTAATATTGGAACATTTGAAGTTACTTCAGGAAAAATTAGTTTTACTTTCCAAATACTGGTTTACCACACGATCGTTGTACTGGGTGCTTAATACATTCTCTGCAGCTGCGGCGCGCACCCGAAACAACATCACGTGCCCTTAAATAGCTCTCTAAGATTGGTTCTCGTTTTATGGTAAAAATAAAATTTTGGGAATCTGATGTTGGCGATACAACGGCATAGAAATTACTGATATAATTTTTGGGTGTTTCGCTTTAACAAAATTAATAATTAATAATTAATAATTAATAATAATAATAATAATAATTAGTTTACGTGTCCTACCTAAACACAGAAGGTATCCTATTAGGATTCAACTTAAAACTTACAACTTACGACAGCACGCCTAAAGCTACACACCCAACCCTAGGGTCAGGAATTGTATTATCCTGGTACATGACACAACGAACACGCATTTAGTGGTACCTATATTTGGAATTGAACCAGATACCTCCACATAAGAATTTTTAGAGTTCCTTAAAGGGTCAACAGGTGTGCCGCGGGAATTTGTGGGAAGATAAAAAAGACGCCAGAAAAAATGTTTTGAAGTAAAAATAAATCCTTATTTAAATCAATGATCAATATTATTTTTTAAATAACACAATAAGTATAATAATTTTAGCTATTGAATAAACAATCTTAATACACGTTTTAAAATTTTTTTATTAAATCTCTCCTTAAAACAAAACTGATGGTGCACCTTGACAAGTTTAGTGCCTTGTTCAGTGTGCCGTGATTAGAAAAAGGTTGAAAATCGCTGGTCTAGACTCAAAGTAAGCCTCATCAACCACCCGGCCACAGTGTGGTGAAAAGGCTCCTATCGCAGCATGGACAGCCTTCTTGACGTCCTCATCCAGAATTCAAAAGAGATGAAATGGATAGTAAAAGATATTTTTCGAAAGCTTTACACAACCTTATTGCAGATACTATAGAGATACTTTATCAAGAGAGAAGCGATATGACCAGATTTTGAGAGTAAAATGTAGGTTTTATATTCTCCAAGCCTCTTTGTTTAAAGGGCAATGTATCAAAACAATCATTGGGCATATGCCGTCATTGACGGAGAGGTTAGGGTCGAACCCAGACCCTGAGAGTGGTTTTCCATATGATTTTATCGTGACTCGCTTCAGTGGTCACATGGTTTAACGTGCCACTCTAGTGTTGGACTAGATTTCTGACGACGGGCAGATCGGGGTTAGAATCTCGATAGGGTTTACAGAGGGTGGTTTTTCATAAATGGTTTTATACTCTTTCTCGAAGAAAATACGGGTGCACTTCCTCTAAATTTAACCTTATTCATTCCTAATACATCATAGTAATTATTAAATATGAGTACAGCCTAAATGGATAGAAAGACGCGGTGACAGAAGGGATGATAAAGGTATAATTGAGAGAAAGTATTATACTTACCCTAAAGCGTGTGGAGGGAGAGTGAAAAAAACATTTCGCAAAAATAAATTCCCAACCTTTCCGTCACCGGCAAACCAGACCAGACTGAAGCTGTTGTCCACGTGGCCACTGTTGCGGTTAGGAGGTAGTTGTTTGGGATCATGGGGTGACCCAATATTTCCATTCCAAATTACACTCAACTGTGTCTGCTCGACTTTCATAATATCAATCAAGTTCCTAAAGAGGGCAAAGTTCAACCGTCTACTGATATATTCTTAGCAGGTTAGACTTAAGATCGTGTTGTGTTGCGTCATTTAGAATAGATGAATGAATCACTTTAAGACCACTTTTTTTACTCGAGACTAGAGAGAGAAACTTGTGGATTTCTATCGATTTTTATTTCTCAAATAAAAAATATACCAAAAATTAGTATGTAAAAATAAATGGTACGGTGCACCACACAGACTTTCTCTCGATTTCATCTTAAAATAGACATTTACTAAAAACTCTAAAGATTTGTGAAACGAAATAATAGGTCTATACATTGTAGAAACACCACACCAAATATCACACCCGACCGTGATTTGAGTCCCAATCTTTCCGTCACCAGCAATTAATGACGTGATAGGTCATGCAACCACCGATGCGGGTTTTTTTTAAATTTGACCTTTACGAAGATGAGAAGCGATGTTTGTCCCATTCTACGCACGATGTTACCACGTGGGGGCGGGGTGCAGACGCTGATGCGACGCGCGCTGCCCACTTGTTTTAGCTAAGGGCGCAGCGTGGGCGATCCCACCCCCTAGTGTCCATGACGCTTGGATGAATGACTCGAGAGGAACAAGAGGGATGCAAGTCTAGACAACTTTAAAAACAACTATTAGCTTTGAGAGGGGGCCAAAATACCGCTACCAGTTTCTCAAATTACGTTGTCAAATTTACTCTAAAGAGAGAAATTAAGTGTGAATAGTGTAAGTAAGTATATTATCAGCTTGGCTTCGAAACACCCGCAATGGCGCATTGTTTTAAGCCTGGGTCACACGGGAATAGTTTACTAGCAACACTTACTAGAAGCTAGTAGCCTTATCACACGAGGATGGTTACTGATAACACCTACTAGCAGCTATTAGCATTGTCAAACGAGGCTAATTACTGGCAACATCTACTAGCGACTAGTCACACGAGGCTAGTTTACTGGCAACACCTAATAGCTGCTAGTAACCTTGTCACACGAGGCTAGTTTACTGGTAACACTTACTAGCTGCTAGTAACCTTGTCACACGAGGCTAGTTTACTGGTAACACCTAATAGCTGCTAGTAACCTTGTCACACGAGGCTAGTTTACTGGCAACACCTACTAGCTGCTAGTAACCTTGTCACACGAGGATAGTTACTAGCAACATCCACTAGCTGCTAGTCACACGAAGCTAGTTTACTGGCAACACCTACTAGCTGCTAGTAACCTTGTCACACGAGGATAGTTACTAGCAACATCTACTAGCTGCTAGTCACACGAAGCTAGTTTACTGGCAACACCTACTAGCTGCTAGTAACCTTGTCACACGAGGCTAATTATTAGCAACACCTACTAGCGACTAGTCACACGAAGCTAGTTTACTGTTGTCACACGAGGCTAGTTTACTGGTAACACCTACTAGCTGCTAGTAACCTTGTCACACGAGGCTAGTTTACTGGTAACACTTACTAGCTGCTAGTAATCTTCTCACACGAAGCTAGTTAAACTAGCGGTGAGTACAATATTTGTTGGTTGGTTGTTCTGTTGTTGTTTTTTTAGAACCACGTCTTACTACCCATTCGGTTTATACGCTTATGTACTAACTACAATAATGTGTTAGGGATTGGGAAGATTTAATTTAAAGGACGTACAGCCACATTTGCGTGGAGGAAGAGTGGAAAAATATTTAGGAAAAAAACACCTTCAGTGCACTTGGCCGAGATAGAACCAAGATCTTCCCATTTTCTGCTGTATCACGTTAAACCATATGGCCACTGAAGTGGGTGGTTGTTTTCAAGGCCGTAACCAGCCAATAATTTCAGGGGGGTTTGGTGGGCACATCCCCCAATTGCTTGAAGTTAGAAAAAATTTCAAATTATAAACAGTTATAGAAGCTATCTGAAGTGTTTTTTTTTATGGTAACACAGCCCCTTAATTTGTACTTATATCTTAATTTTGGTATTGTTTGAACCATAAATAAAGCCATATATATTTTGTTCATAAAATTTCGGGGGAGGGGAGGTTGAACCCCTAATACCCCCCCTCCCCCGCCCCGTTTCGACCTTGGTTGTTTTGTTAAGATGTAAGGTGGGATTTTTGAAAAGCTTGTGTTTTATTTCTATTAGCACTAACTCCATTTTACGGGGTTCACACGGGGATAGTTGATCGCTAGTTATTGGTGGTGAGTTGGTCACGTGACCTTGTTGTTTCGACTGGCGCTAGTAATACACCAGTCAGCGAGTATTACTACAGTAGCCGCTCACACGACGCTAATTGATTGGTTTTACTGGCGGCTACTAACCCCGTGTGACCGTGGCTTAAGGTTGGGTGCTAGTGAGCGCCAGTTTAGTGCATTAATTTTGCAGTTTTTATAGCATAAACATTTTTTTGGCAAAAATAAATAAAATATTTCTTCTATAGAAGCATAGAGTTTAGCTTTCTGCACATGCTAATCTCAAGAGTTATTGAATATCTCTCATGAGCATGGTGGCATTTGGTGACAAACTTTTTAAATGCATAGAAAAAGTTGTCACTAAATTCCAGACTAAAATCTATGTTTCTATAGAAGAAATATTTGATTTATTTTGGCCAAATAAATGTTTATGCTATAAAAACTTCGAAAATACTGCCCTAAAATCACGCTCACTAGCACCCCATCTTAATGTAGAGGTCACAAACTGACAGCCCACAAACGCGTTTCATTTGGCCCACACAGTCATAAAAATAGTTAATAGCTAACATTGAAAAAATATTTCAACTTAAAATCCGGATTCTTAATTTTTTCTTAAAACCCCATAAAATACACAAAGAAGTGTTCAGGCGTCAAGTTTCAACTTAAAGGGCTACGAATAGTGAAAGGAATATTTTTATATTTTATTATTACTAATTTGCAGTTTGAATTTTTTCAATTTCCAGTATCTTCAATATCATACACCTGTCCGGCTTACGGAATTTTTGTTAAATTACAATAATTTTAAAATTAAGGCTTATTATTATTATTTTATGTGTTAACAATATTGAATTTTTCAAAATGCGCTCTTGAAAGTATTTTCAATTTTTTTAGTGGCATTTTTGATCAAACGAGTTTGACACGCCTGTCAGACATGTTTGTATTATGTCACGTGCTGATTACATTTGTCCATTTACACCCTTCAATCATTCATATTACGTGCCTCATCTCTGCTCAGGAGCGTGCACACTAAGAGGCAAATATAACCGAGCCAACTCGTGTCAGTACATCAAAATGAGGCAGTACGCGCTCACGATTATCCTCAGCTAGCCTCGCTTCAAATTTCCCTTTAGTGTGTATTAACCTTTAGTCGTAACTATCGCAATAGGTTGGACTGACAATGACAGGGATATCAGGGTTCGAGTCCTGGTCAGGTGTATAGGGTAGTTTTTCCTAAATGGTTTCTCACCCTCCCTTGCGCAAATACGGGTACATTTCCGGCTACGTACTGAAAGCAAACAGGCCAAATTTGTGTTCCTGCTTTGAAGTATATTAGAAGCGCACAAGGTAGTTGCAACAAAATTGCACCATTTTTTGTAGTCTTTGGACCATATATGGCAACACCGCAATAAATGTATATTTTTTCAGAAATTACAAGTATCGTGATTTTAGTGAGTTAGGCAGTTATCAACTTAACCCAATCTAACCTAACTACTATTGTAAAGAGTAAATAAAGCTTGATTCATATATTCACCGAAAAATAGGAACAGAATCTGCGCAGTAATTCACACACTTTAAGTTGACCCATGATGCATTGTAACGCTAACTTAAAACAGTTGATTATATACATATTTTATTTTCTAGTGGATTAACATAATTATATTTTAGATAACTCTCCCGAAGGACGTTTTCAAATGATAACGCTGTGTCGTGGCACAATCCAATACATCAATAAACGCGCTTTACATTAACGGGTTATTTCCAATCTCCTCACAAGGTCCAGCGAAGCTGTCTGATAGCTTCTGGCTGTAGAGCGCATGCATTGGCAAATGCGCATGCGCACTGATTTGAGATGGGTTGGTTCTGATATTTGATTGATTCTCCTGTGCCGAACATCTTTGACAGAACGGACAAAGTAGAGAATAGTTGAACTCCAGCAGAACAGCTCGCGCCGATTAAGCGGAATCCTGTGATTGGCTTAGAGCTCGTCACGTGACTCCGTTTCTGTTCTGCGCTAGTTTTTCGTAGAACGTGTGAAATCCACAATAAGGTGGATGTTTACAATACATGTTACTGTTTTCCATGTCACCACGTTATGCAATTTCTGTTTTATCTCTCTGCACTTTTGATCCATGTATTCGTGCGCTTTTGATAAGAGGTTTTTCCCTCTTGTGAGCGTTCGATATTCTCCGTACATTTTCCTCAATAATATACCTTCCTCTTCCATACCTCAGTGGTGTTAATATACGTATAGCCCGAACCAGTAGTTAAGGTTGGGTGCTATGTGAGCGCCAGTTTAGTGCATTAATTTTGCAGTTTTTATAGCATAAACATTTTTTGGCAAAAATAAATAAAATATTTCTTTTATTGAAACATAGAGTTTAGTTTTCTGCACATGCTAATCTTAAGAGTTATTGAATATCTCTCATGAGCATGGCGGCATTTGGTGACAAACTTTTTAAATGCAGAGAAAAAGTTGTCACTAAATTCCAGGACACCCTTGAGTGATTAAAGAACTGTTGAGATTAGCATGTGCGGAAAACTAGACTCTATGTTTCTATATTTAATTTATTTTGGCCAAATAAATGTTTATGCTATAAAAACTTCGAAAATACTGCCCTAAACTCACGTTCACTAGCACCCCATCTTAAATGCGGCACGTAAAAAAATTCCTATTCCATGTTTTATTCGAGTTACATTTAAAAGTAAATTAAATTACTAAGTAAAGTGAGCCTTGTGCGTCGTAAACAGTATCAGTGAATCACCCAGAGAGTGAGTAGTGAATTTAATAGAAAATACTTTTTCTAATTTATTGTCATATGTTATAGAATATGCAGGGAGAGATTTGATTGGTCTTGCTGCATTAGAAAGAGCTTATGTCAAGTTTTTAACTGGCTCGGATTCTGATTTAGCACAGTCGGATCAACTTAAAAAACAGCTTGAACTGTCTATAGACGTAAGATTATAAAACATCCTAAGTGAAGAAATAGATATGACATTAAAGTAGTTTAGCGCAATAGGAGCGGTGGTTTTTTTAATTTGATAAGCCCATTCCCGGTAGTAGAAATTAAAAGAAAATGACTGAATAAATTTTGACAAACGACCACTCGTTTTAATGGTTAGGAGTCCAGGATGTCAGGAAAAATACTAGTTTTCCACGAAAACCCAATTTTACAGAGAATTTTCAGGTTTTCATTCTTTGTTTAATCACCATGGGAACAGTTATTTGCTGCATGGCTGTACATCTCTAAATAAAATATATCTATTTGGCTAAAAAATAATAACTCAATCTTTATTTGTTGGCCCACACATATCACAATTTTCTCTTTGGGTTCTGGTCATAACATAGCTAAATTGAGATTCCTAAACTGGGGAAACATTTCTTTTTTATTTGAATATTATATTGCTAATTCGCATTTAAATCAATAATATTGAGCATATTTCGAAAATTAAAAAGTGAAGTTATTAATTTTTTGAAAATATTGTCTACGTTTTATTTCGCGCACGATAAAATGATGTTTAAATATGTTTTGGTATGTATCATGAGCTTAAAAACGATAAAATGATCTTGATTAATGTTTAGAAATAGCCATTTTAACTATTAAAGTATGAATTTTGGTGTTCATTTTTTTCAAATAATGGGTTTTGATGTTCATTTTTGAAAATAGTAACACAATACAAAAATAAAACTATTTTTTCACTCCAACGCTTAATTTTGAGGATATGATATTTAAAAAAGTAATGTTTTGTGTATCATATCTATATTTTCCCATTCTATATCTCTATCTGACAATCTCTCTCATGGTCTCTCTCTCTCTCTCACACACACTCTCTCATATAATATTATCTCATTCTTTCTCACACACACACTCTCTACCCTAATATATACACTCTCTATCAAACAATTTCTCTCATTTTATCATTATTATACTCTTTCTCAAACGCTCTCTCTCGAACGTTCTATCTCTTGAACGCTCGGTCTCTCTCTCAAACTCCTATTTCAAACTCTCCCAAAATCACTATCTCTATCTCACTCTTTCTCAAACTCTTTCTCTCACTTTCCCGATTTCTCTCTCAAACGCTCTCTCTAACTCTTTCTCACTCTAATTTGATAAGCTCGTTTGCGGTGATAGAAATTACTAGGAAATGGCTGAACAGATTTTGACAAAGGACCTCTCATTTTAAAGGTCAGGGATCTAGGATGTCAGGAAAAACCCTGCTTTGTGCATTAGTGTATATATGTAGATAAAATGTTTCTCTCTGGTTACAAATAATACCAACTCAACTCTTACTTTAGTGGTATGGTGTAACAAATAGAAATATTACGGCAGCTATTTGTATATTTATCAAACAAATCGATGATATCAGGTTGTATATATATATATATTGTTGATTTTTATCATTCCTCATCTTTGTCTTTATATGCTAACCTCTGCTCTTATGCATAACTTGATAGGCCCTTTTCCGGTAAGTGAAATTGCTAGAAAATGGTTAAATCGATTTTGACAAACGTCCACTCATTTTAAACGTTTTGGGTCTAGTATGTCGGCAAAAATAGTAGCTTAAAACAAAAACCCAAATTTCCTAGCAAATTTTCCATATTTTCATTCTGTGTGCGCAGGGACTCATCCGTACAGTCATGATTTGTGTATAGTTGTATATAGATAGATACAATATTTGTGTTTGGTTACTTGCGTGTTTTGGTGCAACAAATAGATAGAGAGCTGAAAGAGGGTTCGTTTTAAAGTTCTAATCGTGGTCAAATTAGACACCAAAAGATCTATGTAAAGTTTATAGCCTTTGACGAGTAAACTTTTCGCTAGAAAGTCGAGTGAATGCTTCTTTATAGAGATATTTTCCAAATAAAAAGTTTAGAATACATTTTAGTTCAATAATCTGCAGAAATCGCTGCGATGATCCACTAGTAATTGTTAATCCTAATAATGGCAATATTTTAAATCTTGTTAGTAAGCCGGATTTTAACCCACATCATCCAAGTAGAGCAAAGCAAGAGGAATTATTTAATATGGCAAGTTTTGGAATCTATGAGATGGGGGATGTATTTAAAACTTTGACTATGGACGTAGCTTTTGATACTGATGCTACAGCAATGAACGATGCTTACGATATTAGCTAAATGGGGGTAGAAAGCTTTAATATAAAAGATTATCATCCAAGAAATTTTCTTGCATTCATCAAATATTGATTTTAGCCAAATTATGCTTGAAGTTGGTAAGAATGATTTTAAAAACTATTTAAAGAAATTAGGTTTACTAGTTCAGCTTAAAACTGAGTTACCAGAGAGAGGTACACCTTTGTCCCCATCTGACAAGGGGTGGAGCGATCTTACTACTGCTGTTATAGCCTATGGATATGGTATTTCAATGAGCCCTTTACACTTTATTCAAGCAGTGTTGCCAGTAGTAAATGGCGAGATATTATATGACCTGACTCTAATAGAAAGGCCACCTAACTCCAGTTTTCCGTGTCAGTGCTTTTTCTGCTCTTACTTCTAGAGCATCATTAGCGATTGATAGTTCCAAAATCACCTTCGTGGTTAAATCCCGGCCTTCCAAGTCAGTTATGTCCCACCGTTCTTGTGACAACCTGAATTTGTCTAAGGGCCACATATATACTAGTTGAGATTTAGATGTCAACCAGTCCCCCCATTCGACCTGAACTGCTTGTTATTCGTATACCGGGAAATTGGTTGACTTCAGAGACTAGGCTGTAAATAATAACTTAAGAGGTGTACTATTACTCTACCATAATGTTTTTAAATTAAACTAATTGAAAAATGACATCTAGTTACAAGAATCAAACCAGGGACCTTAGATTTAGCATCCATTGTTTATTTTCAAGTGATTATTTATTAAATTCATCATCCATACATCAGCAATAAAACTCTAAATTTATCTGAGTGTTCAATTCCGTCTGTTTGTTTCCAGTAAACTCAAAAAATACTCATTGGATCGAGATGGGGCGTCTTCTGTTGAACTCCTTATATCTAAGAGCACCATCATGTTATATCATCAGCGAGCGAAGCCGTGATGAAAAAAAACTGACAATGTGGTTACTTTTGCGTTTTACATTTGTAACAATTCAAATAGATACATTCAATTTTAATGTATGGATTTTCTTTGTGAGTCTCCTAGGCAACGAGGGGTTTGGAAAGATATATATATATATTAGTCTCCTTGGTAACAAGCGGTTTGGAAATATCAACAAACATATTGTAAATTTTATTGCAACAAGTGTTTTAGAGGTATGATTTCAGTCATTTTATGCATTTGTATTAGAAGGTAAATAGTGTGTATTTCACAAATAAAGTACTCGCCTAACCCGATGTACATGGATTAAAATCCAACCGAGGTTGACATATTTTTCTTGAGCGATAAAAATCCGTAGCACAACTTTCTTTGGAGTGGAAGTAAAGCTGTTGGTCCCATGTTGATTGATTAATGTAAAAGAACCGTGAAAGGTATGTGAAAATACCTTTCCCGGAAAAATTTATAGGCACTTTCACACTCGCTCATAGAAATTAAATGTGGGAGACAATTGGGAACTACCACACTTTCTGAACTCCCCTAGTACATGGGATTTCTACCAGATGGTGCAGGTAGCATTAACCAGGCGAAGGGCTGAGTAATTGTATATATTATGTATATATGTATGCATATAAGGTAGGCATATATATATGCATATTATATAAGCTATATGCGAGAAAGTTTGTGAATATATTTTGCATAGTTTATTTTAATTTCTGATGAGTACAATGGTATTTTATTTATCTTCAGCTTCTAGGCTATTATATCTAATTCCAGTTATTTCACTTGCTTCAGTTAACTTCTCTTTCCATATTCCTTCTTCTGTTCGTATTTCTGCTGCCTCTTGACTTCTAAGAGCCTTTAAGCTCCTCTTACAAATGTTAACATTCTATGATGATGTATTCAATACCACCTGGATCATGAACAGTGACGCAACTATGTCAATGCCACACAACAATTGCTACAGAAACAGGAAAGGGGGTTAAGGGAGGGAAGGTTGTAATGATATAGATTTTCCCTTTCGTAATATTCCAAAGCAAAAGTTCCCACCCTTAATATATTTCAAGTTAATGAACAATTTTATAATATTAAACTTAATGAATCCCCATGTGTTATAAAATATTCTCTGGTTTAACAAACCTGGGCTAAGACTCTGTGTCACCGTCTTACCGTCTTAAAATCCTAGCCTTGTTAACAGGTTTCCAACCCTTTTCCGAGTATTTGTGAAAGAACTCACTCCCAAATACTTTTTCTAGCAATTGTTTCTCTCTCTCTTTCTCGTTTCTAAAAGCTGACGAAATAATGGTGAGGTCTCATGAAATTGGAAGATTCCAGAAATCTTCTTGTCTGACTATAAACAAGGAAAAGGGCATTCCCAACTTCACTTGGCCTGCAACCCCACTGTAGCTAAGGTCCACGGTACACTTATATCCAAATTTTCAAATTTTAAAGCTGACTCTTATTAAAAACTTTTTTTTTCCGACTGTGATAGTTTCTGGATCGAGTGTTATTCCATGTGAATAAATTAAACCTAGTTAATATAGATGTGTTTACATTATAAAACAAAATAGACCTGATGTTCAAATTGTTTGAAACTACGGTTACACGTCTTTATTATTAATCCCATGGCAAACAACAAAAAACATGAAAATAGAACCCGAGAAAAAAAATTTGAATTTAGCTTCCAAAATGGAGGCACGAAGAAAACACTTCAAGGTATATTGGTAGAGTGTACCCACTCAAGTTGTTACTGATATTTACATAATGACATTTTTGTACACATCCAATTATTCTAAAATTAAATTACTATTTACATAGAGCTTAGAGGCAAAGTATTGTATTATTAGTTTTTAGGCCTGTCTACGACAGGTTGGTTTTAATATTAACCAACCTAATTAAACCTAATCTTCAATTGATGGACGCATGGATTTATTTGTAAAAAAAAAAATCTTTCTGCCAGTTATTACTTAAAAGTGGATAGAATGAGTGAACTAAATTAATTATATTTTTATTATATTAAAAAACCTGAAATAATAGAGAAACAAGAAACATCTTTGTCCACCAAAGAGCAGAACAATCTCACCTTCAAAGAGCTCTATAAAAACTATATACATATATTTGCTTGTAGCTCAGAAAATTTTGGTTTTATAAAAATATATTTAAAACCAAAGATTTTTTTAGCACTGCGTCTTAATACCTGTTCAGGTTATACGCATATACAGTGTGAGTAGTAATTCACGGATGCAGACAGTACCACATGAGGGCCGTCTTATAAAAGTTTTTAATTTTCTACTCCAAGAAAAGCTAAACTATTTTGTAAATTTCTGAAAACATTATCGAAAAATATCGAACCAGAGAAGATGAGAATGATGACTTTGTGAGAGTGCCTACCAGTAAGGTTGTTCTAAAAGATTTTTTTTTGAACTTATATTTCTTGAAAAAACCTCATTTAAATCCAACAGTGTTTCCATGTTTTGAACGTGACACTCTACGGACCAAAATAGGCCACTTGGGGCATGCAAAAATATGAACCGTGACTATTAACTTTGCCACCAATTTGTGGACGGCTGTTCTCAATTCCCAAACAAATTGAATAATGCATGATCATTGTACACGTATTGCAAATCACAACAGAACACAACCTGCGTTCTGTCTAGATTGAAGGTCACGCGCGGATAGCAACAAGTGAGAAGAGACGTCTTTAGAAACATCAACACACGTCTTGTCAACAATCCGGATATCAACGAGGGAGAAAAGAGGTCTTGGACACATCAACACACGTCTTGTCAATAATCCGGATATCAACGAGGGAGAAAAGAGGTCGTTAGACACATCGACACACGTCTTGTCAACAATCCGGATATCAACGAGGGAGAAAAGAGGTCGTTAGACACATCGACACACGTCTTGTCAACAATCCGGATACTGGAGGCACGGATAGCAACGAGGGAGATAAGAGATCGTTAGACACATGAACACACGCCTTGTCAACAATCAGGATAACTGGAGGTTTGGATATTCAACGTTCGGATAGTCAGCGTTAACTAAAATATAATATGAGATTTGCAAGGAACGTACTTGTACATGTACAAATTTCATCTTATATTTCTCCTAGCTAATAGTGAAAATGAATATAACTAAAATATAATAGACGAGTAATCAACCCCTTGGTTTTGAGCCGGGATCTCGGCTATTATTTGTAGACAACGTCACGTCCAGACTATCCGAACTAAGAGGGCGGGGATGAATACAGTAGAGCTTAGAGACGGTTTATACGAATTTGCGCGCAGGAAGAGAGGGAAACTATTTAGAAAAAAATACTCTCAGAACACCCGACTAGGATTCGAAACCTGACCTCATCCCCATCACCGTAAAACCAGACAATACTACATTGATGCATTTTGTCGTGCGTGCTTCTACCAATTATTCGAGATAACTTTACAATAATGAATCTATGGACAAAGCAACTGTGGGAGATGCCCAGTTTTACTATTTTACTGAGGGGAAATGTAGGGGAGGGGTTGTCGGCACTATAACATAAATAATAATTAGGTGGAGGAAGACAAGCAGACCCACAACAGCGGGCACGCGGAATAAGGTGTTAGGCTCATATTTCCTGGTATGTCTGTGACGGGGAAGTCAAGAGTTCAACTCTCTCTCTCTCTCTCTTGGGTGTAATAATTATTATTTTTAACTAAATTGTTCTCAAATTCACCCTCAACGAGAATGCTTGTACACTTTATTTAAACTCTACATTTCTCATTACTCCCCCACTAATGTAAATATCATAGGTTTGATGAATAGAAATACTCGAAGAACAAACAATAAAAATGAAGGGAAAGCAGTGGATAAAGGCAGTGTTTGGGTAGTTTTTATGGCAAAATATTTTTGGCCAAAATAAATAAAATATTGCTTCAGTATAAACATAGAGTTTAATTTTCTACACCTGGTGAGATCAACAGTAATTGTTGAATATCTGGCATGAGCATAGAGGCATTTAGATCAGAAACTTTTTAAAAGAAGAGAAAAAGTTGTCATTAAATTCCAGGACACCCTTGGCAGATGTTCAACAACTGTTGATATCATTATATGAGGAAAATTAAACTTTGTGTTTCTACTGGAGAATTATTTGATTTATTTTGACCACAAAAAAGTTTTGATATAAAAACTGGAAAAATACTGCCCTTAGCTCGTGTTCCCTGCATTGCCACTTTAAGTTGGAGCATCCGTATTATTTTAAAACTGTTTGGGGTAAGGACGCAAGAGAAGTGGCTTCACCCTCTACAGATAGTGTCAATTTTGAATGATGTAAGGCAGATAGATACAGTATCCAATGTTGGCTGCTATCGTTAATGATCTCACGAGTTCTTATCTCGCTCCGACCCGGGGTCTCCTCCAACCAATAGAAGAGAGAAGGAAAACTCGATGTGTGTTTTCGCACCAGGATGATGTTTCAAAGATCAGGAAGCGGTTGACAGCCTCGCAACATGATATCTGTGACATGGGGTACTAAAGGGTAGTTATATCTTGCGCGCACACCCCTGTGGTCGACTTAGGGGTATGTGTGATTGATAACTCAATACGCCCCTTAAGATAGCAATGGGCAAGATAAGAATAGGATTGTCGAACTCTGTGATCTTGGGGTAAACTGCTCGCTTCATATCCCGATGTTCGTGGGTTCAAACACAGCCAGGGCCGAGGGGTTTTTCTTGAGTGATAAAAATCTGTAGCACAACTTCCTTCGGAGGGGAAGTAGAGCCGTTGGTCCCATGCCGATTGTGGCATGTAAGAAAACCCTGGAAGGTATGCGAAAATACTTTTATCAGAAAGATTGGTAGACCTTTTCACTCTCGCTCATAGAAATTCTCGTGTGCTGATATAATCATTCGTTTAGAAAGTGCACATTAAATACCTCAAATAGATAAAATAAACACTAGGACTACGCCCTTAAAGTACTGGTGGTTGTTTAACACCAGGAAAACTCTAGGATAAAAACCCGCCTCGGTGGCGTAGTTGGCTAACGCGCTAGTCGTGTTGAGCTCCACCGCCGAGGATGGGGAGATCGAGGTTCGAATCTCGGTCGGGTGAACTGAGGGTGGTTTTTCCTAAATGGTTTTCCACTCTCCCTCCACGCAAATGTGGGTTCACTTCCTCTAAATTCAACCTTCCCAATTCCTAATCCATTAGCGTAATTAGTACTTAAGCGTATAAACCCGAACGGGTAGTAAGACGCGGTGCTAAATATAATAATAATAATAATAATAATAATAACCTAGGATAAAATGACATTTCCACGTAGTTTACCCTAAAAGGTTACCTTAATTTTACCTTGATCGATAACACCATGGCCTTATCTTATAAGCTATACCAAAGTGGAACCAAGTGCCAAAGGAGAGGTCGAAGAACATGTTTAAACAACCAAGTGGGAGAACAAAATTCTCCGGGGTAGCTAGAAACAAAAGTTAACTTCTTGAAGCTATTTTATTTCTTCTCTTCAAGTTGAATTTATGTTGTGTGCCTTTTACCTGAAATACATTTTTAATAACATTCTTGACTGGTATATTTTCTGTTGAATTAGCTTTACGGTGTCTAGACTAAGAGCTTTCTTTACATAGTTTATCAGATTACCCTCATTTTGAAACTGTCAGAAGGTTTCAGAAACAAAAATCCTTCATACACCAAGAATAACTATCTCTTAAAAATACCTTTTATCGTGAAAGAATTTAATACAAAACTTATTCCATAATTTGTAATCTATTAAAAACTGGGCATGCTATATTTATTATTACGCCCCATATGCATCATTAGCTCTTAATTAGAGTGTGTGTCTGACAAGGAGAGGGGATGGCGGACTCATTACCACTTTTAATGTAATGCAATGTAATTTTTAAATAAGAAACCTTAAAGTATGCAATGCCTTAAATATGGATTTTTATTTTTCTATATAAAACATTTAATTGTTTCTTTGGTGGGGATGAGCGTGTCCCAGTTAAATTATTAAGGGGGACGTGAACCCCCCCCCCTCGGCCAACGCGCTAACGACGCCCGTGCTACACACCCAATTTCCAATTTAAACATTCTAGGGCATCTGGAAGTTCGTAACCCGCCTCGGTGGCGTAGTTGGCTAACGCGCTAGTCGTGTTGAGCCCGACTGCCGAGGACGGGGAGATTGAGGTTTGAATCTCGGTCGGGTGAACTGGGGGTGGTTTTTCCTAAATGGTTTTCCACTCTACCTCCACGCAAATGCGGGTTCACTTCCTCTAAATTCAACCTTCCCAATTCCTAATCCATTAGCGTAATTAGTACTTAAGCGTATAACCCGAACGGGTAGTAAGACGCGGTGCTAAATAATAATAAATAATAATGTAAGTTCGTATTTAGTAACTAGTAATGTTAATGTAATGTAGTAATGTTAATGTAATATTGTGTTTTGTAATGTCCGACATGACCGTTGGTGGGTGAATTATGATTTATTTGTTATAATGCTTAGAAATGCTTACTATTCAATCTAATAAAACACATAAGGAATAATTATTAGAGTATATAATTGTCTTGTTGATAGAGGTTGACAAATGAAATATTTACAGCACAGAATAATAAACATGAATTACACTTTTTTTTTTGTGACGATCTGAATGATCACAAGTACTCTGCCACTATTAGCTTTTATATTACTTTCACGCGTGTCAGTCTAGAGTACAAGTTTAGTTTCTATTTGTCACACAATTAAACCACACATCACACGTGTTACTTGACGCTGGCCTCCGTTGTACATCACTTGGTACAACCCTGTACCAACTACTGGTACAGAAGACTACTCACACACAGCATCGTTGAATACACCAGCCAATCGCACGATCTTCTATTAGCTAATTCTCATAACTAAATTAACTTCTCCGAAACTGACTTAGTCTTTGGCCAGCTCAAATATGATATATTTATGGCACCTGTGTACCCTGTGGTATTTTTGAAAATAAATTTAAAATGCAACTTTAAAAAGAAACTTGCAAAATCCTACACACATCAAATCAATCTAAATAAAAACTATATTCAAAACTTTTGGCACAGCCGTCACGAATTCCAAGTTTGAACACCTGCGTATGAAGATTGTTTGTATTTTATGATTATATAATACAAAATAAAAGGGTTTGTTTTTTAAATTTATATATGCTATTCTTCTTTTTCTCCACCGTTAAATGACCTGGACGAGGTATTTTCCCTCAGAACAGCAACTAATTGATTCCATTTGATAACAAACTTAAATTCGAAACGAAAGACTTTATCGATAAGTTAAGCTAGATATAAAATCAATAAAATATCTGCAGGTACTACCTAAAGCTATCATATTTTTTCTGATAAACACGACGAATGCGATATATCCAACTACTCAAACACTCAGAACTCTGGTCTGATGTGTCTTCATACACGATTCACTTGAATAACGCACGCAGCAATAACTTTTGTTTGATGTAGCAATGGAGACTAAATTGGTTGTATTTATTTGTAAATAAAACGGCTGACTTGTAAATATTTTCTACGTCGTGTACTCTAAAATATACAAGTCAAACTATTTTCTTTACGAAACCCTTTTTATTTACAATGTTAAGATATTCACTTGTAACTTGTTAATTGTATACGTGTAGTTTTATGAAACAGGCCCCAGGCTTGTCCAACCTAAGTCTCGCGGACCTTATGATAAACAAACATGCAATACGCCTAGTTCTTAATTTTATACTATTTTTTAGCACCACGTCTTACCACCCATTCGGGTTACACACTTATATACTAATTAAGCTAATCGTTTTTAGGGATGAGGAATACTATATTTAGAGTAGGTGTAACTGCATTTTCGTGAAGGGAAATTGGGAAACCAATTTGGAAAAACTACCCTCAGTACACCTAACCAAGATTCGAACCTCTATCTCCCCGTCATCAGCAGTATAGTCCAACACTAGAGTAGCGCGTTGGACCACACGGCCATCAAGACGAGCTATGGCTGTTCTGATTACGCGTTTCCAATACCGCTGCCGGCCGTGTATGGTGGTCTGTATGTACAGGTGGGTATTATGTGTACTGAACACAGGAGCACCACCATTTCGATATTTGGCATTGAAACTATTTACTTCATTGCTAAAAAATATATATATATATAAGCGTCCGCGGGCCGTGGTTTGAGGACCCCTGTTTAAAATTTTATAACATCGCACCAAATATTAATAAATCTTCAGTGGTTAGCTAAACAAAGCTGTGACAAAGAGAAATAAAATACTTACGAAAGAAAGCCCATGATACAACGTTAAAATCTGCGTTAATTTTTTTTATCATAAATTCTACTATCATCAGTGAAATCCTCCCAGTACCCCCGGGGGATTGTGAAACACTGTTTTAAACGAGTATATATAAAAAAACACACAATTGTTTTGGCCAATTTTGTTGAAAGGTCACTATTTATCTAACAGCTCTCAAAATTAAAATCATTTGTAAAGAGTGAAAGCTGAAAATCGTTTGGCTCTGTGTATGAATATGTTACCGTGAAAGCTGGAAACGTGACGATTGCCGGTAATCGACCGCGATTTCCGGAATACACTGCTCTACACTGGTGGATGTCGGAAATGAAATTCCTCTTACCGTCTTTCACCGGTGTGTATCGGTAATCGAAAGGTCCAAAATGGCGAATACTGGTAAACGTGAGGGCACGCCTGTGTATGTTAAGGCCACGCTCAGGCGGCCTGTCCGGTTGGCCTGAACAGTCCAGGCCTGTGCAGGTAAATCTTAACGTCTGTATGAGCAACAGTTTGACTGTTCAGGCCACCTAAGATCGCCCGAATGACCGGATTGTATTCTGGTGTCGACAGAAATTGGCCTGCGGAGGCGTCGCTAAACTGAACGTGCGTAGACTCATTCAGGCCAGTCCTTAAGTCCAAGCTGTTGTTAGTATGGAGCGTATCAAGAAAGGTGATCTGTTTTTAGAGGAAGTTATTGACATTTATAAAGCTAATCCATGTTTATGGAAAGTAAAATCAAAAGAGTATAGTGATAAGAATTAAAAACAATTAAAAGGTGACCTGGTGGTCTAGGGGTAAGGTGTCAGACTCCTGTGCTAGGGGTCCGGGGTTCAATCCTCGGTCGCGGCACAGATTTATCTGATTGCCAAACCCTTCCTTCACCTCTGACAAGACGTGTATTAATCACAGCTTGTGAATGTGTGGAATGCCAGGCCTCCACCGTGGTTCGGATCCCACGTTAAACTGTAGGTCCTCCATTTCATCTCACAATCACCCTACCGTTACACATTAGCGTAAGTGCGTATAACCCGGACGGGTAGTAAGACGCGGTGCTAATAATAATAATAATAATAATAATAATAATAATAATAATAATAATAA
>CABFWB010003216.1:0-24318 GCA_902151455.1 Timema bartmani | reverse complement strand
AATTAGTGCCTCAGATTTAGAGCACTAACGATGAAAATCGAGCACTAACCAGCACTAACGTAGCACAAACGATGGGCACTTTCAAAAACCGGGTGGCTAAAAGTTGGGTGGCCAGGGTGACACACATGGAGACCACCCCCCTTACTAGCTTTTAGGACGCTATTGTTGTTTGGCGGCGACTCTCACAATGCTTCTTAATACGGGCTAGCAGGTTATTAACCTTGCCATCCCCCTTTACTGCCTACAAAGTTGCAACCCATCTTATTTTCTACTGTGTTCAGTAAGGAACCACAGCAGCTTCTGTACGCTCTGGAGCAGGAGAAGATGAAATATACAAGCCCCACTTATGTTTTTACGATTCATTGTTATTTTTAACTGATCAGGAAACTCCACGCGATACTATGACGAACATGACAGATGACAGCGACAGAGATGAAGTAGAGTCAGAGGTAAGTAAATTATTAAATTAGTTAAAGCAATACATTCTATTAAAATTTTGAACACATAAATAGGGCTTACAATAAATTTTTAAAAAAATACCCATTCTATTGAATGCACTTTATTCTGTAAATATTAACTACAAATGTTGTGCAACTTTAACGCAAAGTTGCAGCATTGTTTTTTTCAGGGAACAACCCCATCATTATTAAAGTACTCGGAAAACCGGCATCTAACTTATTTTGCTTCATTTGAAAAATTTATGTTATGTCGATTTTCCAAATTAAGTAATATCACACGATCGGTTTCTTCCAACAGTTCACTGTCTGTTTAATTATTTGCTCAGCTATGTCGTCAAAAGTTATGTAAAACACAACAGGTTATTACAACAATGTCTATATGGTGTAATTGAAAATTTATGGCACTATGAAATAATCTGAATATTGCTGAGATTATTCCAAATACATTTTCAATCACCCGGCGAGCTCTGGATAACCTGTAGTTAAAAATTCTACGTTCTCTAATTAGTTGACTTTAACTATATGGCTTAAGAAAATTATTACGTAAAATATATGCCTCATCTCCAACAAAAATGTAAGGCAGTTTCAGCAAGTACTTTGATATGTATTCGCAATCTGGTATATTTAACGTATTGTTAATTAATTTTTAATTAAATATTGTATTTTCTTTAACTCCATCGTATGTAACTCTGCCATTTGTCCCAAAGTCGCACATGATAAATTCATAATTTATCATTTGCTATTCCCATTATGTCGTCCTTTATAATTGTAAAAAGTAGCACTTCCAGAAGGCGGAACAATTTCAATGTGTGCAGTCTACAGCTCCCAAACAGTGTGAGATGTTCCATCTTATTTCAAAATCTTTAGCAATTTGCTTCCATTTTTCTTCGTTTCTTGGAAACTGAAAAAAATAAAATAGGTATAATATATGCAAATATGCAGGTTTTTCTTTCTTTTATTTTAGGAAAAAATTCCCTATGAGCCTCCGTCACCAACAACATTTTCTCAAAGAGAAGGGGAACTGTTAACACCTACTCCTTTAATTTCGAGTTCTTTCGATAAAGCTCCAAGAATACATAATAAAAGAAAAAGAAAATCAAGAGCCCACATTTTCTACAAATGAAAGCGTTATTGTTCTGGTCGGTGATAGGTTGGCTGCCACTAAACCAAAAGATGATTTTGACAATGTAGGAAAATGCGTGGCTGCCAAATTAAGGCAGATATCAAAAGAGCAAGCTATCTTTGCTGAAAGACTGATAAACAATGTCCTCTTAGAAGCTCAACTAGGGACTTAGAGCAGACAAATTCAAAATGTAAAATAAGATGTTAATCAAAACGTGATTCAGAAAGCTGCTTGGTAGCAATCGCATGCATCGATGTTTTATAATACGTTTTACCCAAACAGTATATACATTAATGTGCTTTCTGTCTTGGTTTCAATTATTGTTTTAAAGAATTAAACTTGAAAAAAGTGTTCAATGACTTGTTATGTGTTTTACTTGCTACTTATGATCTGTTTATAGTTATCATGCTTTTTCTCTTATCGAAAGGTTTCAATTATTGAACTCCAGGTAGCTGCAATGAAGTAACATGGTTGGTGTTGTGTTTTTCCAAAATACAAAGGGTGTAGTTGACGTTTTCCGGAAATCACCGGTGGATGTTAGAAACTAACATTAATTTCCAACATCCACCAGTGTAGAGCAGTAAATTCCGGAAATCGCGTTCGATTACCGGCAATCGTCACGTTTCCAGCTTTCACGGTAACAAATAATTAAATATACCCTGATCTTGGTGTGAAGAACAGTATCTGGTGGTTTCTCAAGTTACTAAAACCAATGTTAATATATCCATACATCAAGTCATGTTATCTGCAGCTGTCACTTTGGATAGATATTATCAATACCAATGAAATAACACCAATGATATTGTTAAAAGTAATCATTGTTGGCTGCAAATAAATATGTTTGACTCTTCTAAAGTCTGAATTGTTCTTTCTACTAAAATCAAACTAATGGTCTAGTACATTTTTGAAATGTTATATAAATTTATTCCACTGGCTATCCGACTAAAATTATCTTTCATAGGTCTTATAATATGTAGACGCTGTAATAGGTTCCTTCATTGTTTGTTTACATAAGTGAGGTTTTCTTGTCAAGTTTGAATCAAGTCGTCACTCGCTGATATAAGGGGTCAACCATAAACCACGTAATATTGTCGAGAAGGGGGAGCCACATGGTGTTATATGGGGGAAAATGTGGGTACAATACCGTGCTACATAACACAGATCTAATACTTGGATTATAATGTTTAAAAATAATATTATTGATCATTTTTTTCCCCGTTATTACTTATAGATAACTTCCTATTCTGAGTAATACTAAATCTAATGTGAGGAATGTCAGGCCTCCACCGTGGTTCGGATCCCACGTTAAACTGTAGGTCCTCCATTTCATCTCACAATCACCCTACCATTACACATTAGTATAAGTGCGTGTAACCCGAATGGGTAGTAAGATGCGGTGCTAATAATAATAATAAATACTAAATCTAAGTCTCTTTAGTGTTACAAAAGCTTCTGTATGGAATAATTACATTCACTCTTGATGTTACAAGTTACGTAACACAGGTTAGAGGGGGGGAGGGGTCAGGATAAATGTCTACTTGGTGTTATATTGGGGGCAGGAGGGTCCAAAAATGTAAGAAATAAATAGTACGGCGCATCACACAGATTTTCTCCGCTTTTATCTTAGAATATACATTTACTAAAAACTCAGATTTTCGAAAAGAAATAATAGGACTATACATTGTTGTGGATACAGTACACCAAAGATCATAAATGAAATTATATAGGCCTACACTGTTACCTAATTTATGGTAACACTTTTACAGAAAAATTGAGAGAAGAGAAACATCTCTGTCCACCAAAGAGCATAAGAATCAAATTCATTTTCCTATAGCTCAGAAGTTATTGTTTTAAAAATATATATTTCAAATAAAATATTTGTATCTTTAATACAGTAGTACTACAATTACTTAACAATACCAAGTTATTTAGTATCTCAAATAGTTGCAGATGAATGATGAAAATTTAACAGTTCTCTTCATGTAGAGAGAGTACTCTCAAAGTCGTTTTCATGAGAATTGCCATCTTGTTTATAGTGATATATTGTTTCTATATATAAAATTTAATAAAAATCGTTGGAGCGAATTTTGAGGAAATCTATTTTTTCTTTTTGCCTTTCAGTAAACTACCCATAAATTTAGGGTTAGATATCTAATTTCAAAAACCTCTCAGGGGACCCTATGAAAAACCCAGATACCAAGTTATAGCCCAATCAGTACAATAGTTTCTGGTCTAGCCAAAGGTATAGACGGACAGATAGACAGACAGACAGACAGACAGACAGATGACATTGCGAAAACAACTTTTTTGGTTTCAGGGGGTCACGAAACGTCGACATTAATCAACATCCCAAATTTGATTTTTTTTTACGATCACAATACTTTCTCTCTGAGGTGTCGAGAGAAAGTAAAAAGCGTCACGTGGTTTATGGATGACCCCCAACTTTGTATTCAATTGTACACCCCCCTCCTACATCAGTATAAAAACATGTCTAAAACAATATAAACCTCTCTATATCGTGGATATCCTCTAATAAAACTGCCGCACTATCGTCACGTTTCATCAGTCAACAATCAGGGACAACTATTACGCTCGTGTCAGCGCACTCTGTGAGAAAATAGGCTACGTGAGGATTAGGAAAACATAAACCTACGTAGCAGATGTTATTGATCCGAGGATTGAAAGTGCGCTTCTAAACGCTCGCGTGTGATTCTCCTAGTGACGAGATGGCGAACCTTTTTGAGGGCTCGTGACCAGAATGTTGAGGATTTGTCTAGAGCTCTCTTCGGGTGTCCATAGAAATGGCTCATTTACTGGGAAAAAGTCCATCCATAACATTATTCTTTTTATTTTTTGGGAGTATTTAACCTGCACTTTCTGAACTGATTATAAATCAGATTATGACTTATAAAACTAACTTCAATCTAGAACAGACACAACATCCAACCTCTTGCCCATTAACTCGTTGCGGTGAAAGGATAAAGCCACATTTCACCAGTAATAAATTTTCCTGTCATGCCAGGAATCGAAGCTGGTACCCTTAGCTCAGAAAGCAGACATGCTACTGACGACACTATGGTTCTATTTTATAAGCTGCACCATAGTGGAACTATCCGACACCTTGGCTCAGTCGTTAGCGTGTTTGCCTACTGAGCTTAGGGTCTCAGGTTCGATTCCCGGCATAACTGAAAAATCTATCATTAGTGAAATGTGAGTTTACCCTTTCACTGTGATGAATTAACAGCCAAGGACTGGATGTTGTGCCTGTCCTAGTCTTAAGTTATATTGTAAGGCATATAAAGCTACGACAGGCCTAGTCAGCTGGTAGTGGAATATATGGGCCCCTATGGCTTTAATTTTAAAAAATTGACCCAGGCTAAAGGCTGGAAACAGTCATGGATGTAAAAATCCATATTAGAATTTGTCAAGGTAGGCTTACTACACTTGATATCATCACTGAGGGAACTACAAAGTTAATACTGGGAAATAGCGGTGTCATTCTCTTATTTTCGTGTGGTCAATCTCTTCTCAAATATAAGACAAGTTTCGCAACACTGGTTAGTCAAAGTTGCCAGAAGCTCCTTCTTACACCAGCATACCACCTTCAGACATAACTGAGGGCGAGGAGATTTGGTAACAGTTGATCGAGAGAGAGCGAAGATATAGCTTTTCTCCTTAAGACATGCAGTTCCCTCAGCAATGATATTGGGTGTACCTTCCATTGTTCCACCGTGGCATAGCCTATAAAATAAAGCCATAGTCTACTACTACTGTCAGGGTAAGACAGGGTCTATATATGATAGAGTACTTCTTATCATGGCAATTTGATCTATTCGAGGTACTAAATAACAATAATACAGACAATACTTTTATGAATAGTATCTACAAGTAGACAATACACTGACACGCGTCCATTATTTAGTGTTAGAAAACATTGAAAGATCAGAAAATACTGAGAGCTACATTTGTATCAGAACTGACCCGAACTGCGTCACTTAACAGCGAATTGTTTCTTGTTTTAACATGCTTCATCCACGTGTCCGTAGACTGTTCCGTCGCCAACAACACGCGACGTGGTTCCCTGTTTAGCCGCACTATACCACGCAACAAAAGATGTGCGTTTCGTAAATATGTTTAGCCTATTTTTATTTATAAAAATTATTTTCGAAATTTTTTGGATTTTCCCGGGACTCGAAATACATAAAATTCCCAAACTCGCGGAACCTCTGTTTTCTGCTGTTTTTTAAAATTTTAAATTGTTCTCTCATAATATAATATCAGGTGGAAAAACAGGGTGACAAATGAAGTCCTAAAAGGATGGGTGAGAAGAGAACCATTTTGGATGTGATTCTCCGGTACAAAGCAAACTGGTTCGGACACATCCTTAGGAGGAACTGTCTGTACGTCATAAAAGGAAAGGTCGAGGGAAAGAAGGAAAGTAGAAAATTGTGGGAGCTGAAGGAGGAAAAGGACAGGGTGCATTGGAGGTCAAAGTTCACTAACACAAGGAATATTATACCTGTCGTAGGACAGAACACACAATAGTAATAATAATAATAATAAAATATCATCACAGTTGTTTTCTTAGCGTTTAGTCCATGTTTTATACAATGACTGCTCTGTGTAAGGTTTCCTAGGGAGACATCCATAAACCAAGTAACACTTTTTTCTTACTTTTTTTTTGCTACCCCCTTCCTCTATTAAATACTAATAAGACTAAATATAAATTATAGCTCCCCCCACTCCATCTTAGTCAACAGCGTTACGTGGTTTATGAAAAAGCCCCTTAGGCTCTAGATAATTTAGTTATATATAATTATATCTATATATATAATATATAATTCTATATATATATATATATAAATTACAATAAATATACAATGTATTCGCGATTTTCAATACATTCGTTACTATGGCTTATTATTTGAACAGTACTTTTGCTCGTTAAAATTTATCTTAAAAAATAAATAAAGCCAGAAATAAAAAGCATTGGTTCAAAATCTATATAATAATTACACAAACCATTTTTTTAGACTCAACATTACTGTAAGGTACTGAGTAATATAATTTTTCCTTAACCAAAGCAGTTGCTGATCTATTTTGTACCACGATAGTAACCTATCTATTTTAATAGTTTCCCGTTTTTAATGAACTCATTCGAGACGGTTCATACATGACCGTCTCCTGACCTCAATAATCACCATATATTCGTAGAAAATAGTCTTTGATTTACAAATATTTGTAAAATAAGAAACGGTCTGCAAGTATTGACGTGAATGGGTACCGGGGTAGCAATGGGAGAGTTCTTTAATTTGACCCCTTTTTAAAAACTAGTACGATAACGTGGACCTTTGAGTTTATGAAGGTATAAAAGGTGAGTCAACAAAACCTTCAGCAGAACTAAACAATTACGTTATTGTGTTCTACACCAGCGTATTTCAAGCTTTTTAAATGTCGTACCACCCCAACCATTTTCATAATTTGAAATACCACCGAAATAAAGCTTAATATTTACTATTTCGATACATTTTTAATGGTATCCAGGGATATAATCACTAGCTGTCTGAGTAAAAATCAATGTTGCCACCCCTCCAATCACTCTTTGTATCTGTTTTACTTTTGCCCGGACTTGGTCCACATATATTTATAAAATTTGATGAGACATTATCTTTTTACGACTTTAATTGGCTTGTTTTGTTTGGCTTCTCACAGCTTAACACCGGGAATAATTGTACATACCACCGGTGGTACGCGTAACACAGTTTGGTAACCACTGTACTACACGATAGTCTGGCTCCTGAGTGACACACAGAGGCTACAATATGCTGTGATGATACAATACAGAGAGAAAATGTGTCTACAGCAAAATGTACGGTGGTGATGCAGCTCAGCCTTAACATTCATCAACTCTGATAGTTTTGTTTTTTATTTCTCATATTAAATCCTATTAAAATAATTACCTCCAGGCTCCGCCAGTCATCAACTTCACCAAGATAGCCACACTTTCTAAAAAAAAAAGAAGTCCATGACTAAGTCGTGAAGTCAAAAACGAGCCAATAAAATTAGAAATGTGAAGCCATTTATTTGTATACTGGTTCGGTTAAGTCAGGTCGGCGATTTAAAGAAGTCACACTTATGAGAGGTATAATACGATGAGCTGGTTGCCGCGACACGCTAGCTGTACATAGCGTTCAAGGACGACGCGACGTTGTGAATGAGTCCAGGGTAGTTGACTGTAGTAGGTGGACCAGCAACACTGTCGGCGGTAAGCAAGCGGAGTATATCATTCGTATTCCAAAGGTCAGATACATTCAGTAGACTATCTCGGTGGTATTCAACATGAGGTACGTGAAGACATCTTAGGGGATTCATACATTTAAATAAAATATTTATTTTATGATAAACATCGAATTTAATAATTGTACAAATGGCAGCAAAAAGCCAACTACCGAGTCGCAGATGGCTGCGTTATCCGATAGCTCGTGATATTAATATAATCACATACTTGTAGCCTATGATTTCCGCACGTCCATCATAGACTCTGCCTTAAAATATGAGTGAAGAATGACCCTGGGCACGGGACGAATCCTGGATAGCTCAGTGGTTAGAGAATTGACGTACTAAGCCAGAGGTCTCGGGTTCGATTCCCGTGACCAGGTGTCATTTCTCAATTTTCAGAATATGATATCTAGATGGTGTAATTCCCACTAATAGCATAAATAATAACTCTGGCTATTTAATTCTAAACATCGAATAGTCAGGGGCAGATTTAGGATCATCCACAAGGTGCTCTGACGTCAAGAACATGAAATCTGAGACAGTTTTATTTTAGATGTAGATTATAGAATATGTTCTACTCGTATTATGCACCAACAACTTTGGCGGTACAAAGATGAAGGTGAATTAGATCTAGGGGTTCACTATTAAAAAAGTTTGAATTCCACTGGATTAGCTCACCGCCCTTATGATCAACAGTTGATGTAATAACAACATTATGATCAATGGTTAACAGGAGGGGGATATGACTGAAGAACCATTCTCAACAAATGACAGAAAAAAATATGTTGACAACATCATGTTAAATAGTTGACAGAGAAAACACGTGTCGAAAGAATTATGCCATGATTATAAATGTTATAAAAAAGCAAAATAACTAAATTGTAGTTTTGAGTTATGATGATCCTATTTTAGTTTAAAAATTCAAACCAAGGAGGAAAATCCTGCATGTTAACATTGTGTTCATTGAGCCGTAGTTTTTATGGAGTTAAAAGAAACATTTAAATAATGTTTATATTTAATTTGTTTAATAGTTTATGTATGGTATATGATGTTCTAGCCATTACAATACAATTTTTGTAAATCATCTTATTCTGTTAATAAATTTTCATGTTTCAATTTTTTATAGGCTAAGTAGCTAATTTTATTCTTCTACTTTTAACTATAATTCAAACAAATCATTTGTTTAAAAATCTTTACTTATAAATTATATCAAACTCATTGTATAGATTTATTAGTTATTAGGTTACTTATCGCTGTATTTTGCTGAAAAAAACTTTAATTAAATCACCTAATTTAATATGCATTATGATCTGTATTACTAATTTTACTGCATATTGTGGGGCAAGTAGTTCAAATATAATAGACTTATTAGTACTCTTTCTTAAAATAAAATATTATCTCTCCTTACCAAAACAAAATCTTGTTTTAAAACAAATTTGCAATGAATATTAGCAAATCGATATCTTAGCTCCCTTGTCTATTGATTTGTGGGTCCAGAAAAGTCAAACAATAATTAGTGTTCAAGTGATTTTCACCCATTAATTAGATGGTAAATTAACGGTCCGGAGTCTGGTTGCAGTGTTTTTGATATAGGCCTAACTATCGTAGCGAAATAACCTGAACAACGTGTACAAACAATATTAATCATGTATCGCTCAAATGTACCAACATTTCTGACTTAACTCCAGGTTTTCCCATATTTTGTTGCTGTAATGCTTGTGAACCAAGAGTGGGCTAGTTTCATTCTTTCAGCCTGGAGAGTCTCATGACTCACAACTAACTCCATTATCTGCAGGAGTGATTCATTCAGGACATACAAGGTCACGAGGAGCAGCTTGTTACAATCCTCAACAAGTGACTGTTGGTTCGGAGACGGTAATAACTGACCCCGCAACGGCATCACTCTCGCGGTACAGTGACCAACAGATCGGGGTTCGAATCACTGTACCCAAGATGTTTCTCTCCCTCCCGGCGAAATCGGGTACTTTTCCTCTAAATCCTAGCTTCCTAATTCCCACCCCATCAGGGTGAATATGAAAATAGCACTGGGGTGTCTGGGTATGGAATTGCCCTGGGGTGTCTGGGTATGGAATAGACCTAGGATGTTTGAGAATGGAATAGCCCTGTGGGTATCTGTGTACAGAATAGTCTCGGGGTGTCTGTGTATATAATAGTGCTGGGGCGTCTCTATGAGGAATAGTCCCGAGGCTTCTGTATATGGAATATCCTGGGTGTCTGTGTATGGAATAGCCTGATCTGTTTGTGTATATAATTGTCCTGGGGTGTGTGTGTACGGAATAGTCCTGGGTGTCTGGGTATGGAATAGCCTTAACTGTCTGTGTATAGAATAGTCTTAACTGTCTGTGTATAGAATAGTCCTGGGGTGTATGTGTACGGAATAGTCCTGGGGTGTCTGTGTATGGAATAGCCATGGTGTGTTTGTATATGGAATATACCTAGGATGTTTGAGTATGGAATAGCCCTGGGGTATCTGGGTATGGAATTGCCCTGGGGTGTCTGGGTATGGAATAGACCTAGGATGTTTGAGAATGGAATAGCCCTGGGGTATCTGTGTACAGAATAGTACCGAGGCTTCTGTCTATAGAATCGTCTCGGGGTGTTTGTGTGTATAATAGTCCTGGGGCGTCTCTATGAGGAATAGTCCCAAGGCTTCTGTATATGGAATATCCTGGGTGTCTGTGTATGGAATAGCCTTATATGTTTGTATATAGAATAGCCTTAACTGTCTGTGTATAGAATAGTCCTGAGGTGTATGTGTACGGAATAGTCCTGGAGTGTCTGATTATAGAATAGCCATGGAGTGTTTGTATATGGAATAGACCTAGGATGTTTGAGTATGGAATAGCCCTGGGGTGTCTGGGTATAGAAGAGTCCCCACAAAAAGTGTGACCCGGGCTACGGACGTATTCACAAATGTATGTCAGGATGGTGTACCATGTAATGCACAAAGTATTAGTTGCACCCACAAAACAAATTTCCAACACAGTCTTCAAATGATCTTTCTTTTCTTCATCTTCGTAGTTTGTTTTTTAGCACCGTGTCGTGTTACCCATTCGGGCTATACGCCTAGTACATCAGTGAGTAAAAAAAAAAGATTAGTGTCAGGTACACATTATTATTAGTAAACAGTGAATTTGTAATCTAATTTAAAATTCAAGACATTTTTATATATTAAAATATATCTAATTGCTCACAGTTAAGATAATCTACTATCGTTTGACACTTCAACTCAGTCGGTAGCGGGTCCGCCTACTAAACTTCGGGTCCCGGTTTTGATTCTCAGTAAAGCAGAAACAATTATCATTAATGAAAATTGAATTTCTTTCTCCTTCTGCAGTGATAAATTAATGGTTGGTGAGTTGGGTGTGAGCTGATAAATTAACTGTAATGGGCTTGATGTTGTGTCTGTTCTAGATTTAAGTTAGTTATAAGTCGTGTGCTGATACTCGTATAATCTGCCGGTTCGGGAGTTGTCAGTTAAATAATTAAAATAAAAAAGGTATTATCTACTATCAGCCCTATTTTATAGTAAAGTAGCACATACGTCCTCCCAATCAATAAGTACAGTTAGGTGACCTGGCGGTCTAAGTGTAAGGTGTTGGACTTGTGTGTTTGGGGGTCCGGGGTTCAATCCTCAGTCCCGGCACAGATTTATCTGAATGCCAAACCCTTCCTTCACCTCTGACAAGACGTGTATTAATCACAACTTGTGAATGTGTGGAATGCCAGGCCTTCACCGTGGTTCGGATTCCACGTTAAACTGTAGGTCCTCCATTTCATCTCACAATCACCCTACCATTGCACATTAGCGTAAGTGCGTACAACCCAAACGGGTAGTAATAATAATAAGTACAGTCCTGAACAAGCAGATTTCGGTAAACTCAAGATGTAACGATCCACTTCTGTGGTCGCATGGTCTAAGGCGCTACTCTCGCAATAGATCAGACTGCTGAAGACGGGGAGATCAAGGTTCGATTCCAATCGGGTGTACTAAGGATGGTTTTCCCTAAACGATTATCCACTCTCTCTTTCTCTCTCCACGCAAATGCGGGTACACTTGCTCTGAATTCAACCTCCCTAATCCTTAACACATCAAGTAATTAGTACGTAGGCGTATAATCCAAGCAGGTAGTAAAACGCGGTGCAAAAAATAAAAGTTGTAAGGAGCTGAAGGCTCTGTTGTAAGATAGTGGGTGGATGGCGAGTGTCTGCTTCAGTCTCTACACCCACACTGGTGGCCACGCTCACTAAATGTCAAGCTCATTTAATCTTGTTCACTGGTAACTGGAAGGTCAGGGTTCAAATCTTATCTGGGTGTACCGAGGGTGATGTTTCCTCAATGTGTCTCACTACACTAATGCGGGTAAATTTCTTATAAATATTACCTTCCACATCTTTATTCCATTAGTGTAGTAATTAATACTAATATATTACATGTATATGTTACGGGTAGTGTGCGAAATCTGGATAAGAGTCATAAATAGAAAGTAATTGGTCTCATTTGCAACCTTGTCCGGATAATCTTGACATTAGCCAGCTAGACTTGGATAACGTTGAATACTATTTGTAAAACTAAGTACGTGTGAATACGGATTATATTTTGGAACATCATTTTGATCTCTGAAACTGAATCATAGCAATGCACTAACATTCGAAATGGCTAATTTTTATTCTTTCTTTTCCATTAACCTAAACTAAACAAACAAACATTCGGAATGGCTAATTTTTATTCTTTCTTTTCCACTAACCTAAACTAAACAAACAAACAAACATTCGAAATGGCTAATTTTTATTCTTTCTTTTCCACTATCCTAAACTAAACAAACAAACATTCGGAATGTCTAATTTTTATTCTTTCTTTTCCACTATCCTAAACTAAACAAACAAACATTCGAAATGGCTAATTTTTATTCTTTCTTTTCCACTATCCTAAACTAAACAAACAAACATTCGGAATGACTAATTTTTATTCTTTCTTTTCCACTATCCTAAACTAAACAAACAAACATTCGAAATGGCTAATTTTTATTCTTTCTTTTCCACTATCCTAAACTAAACAAACAAACATTCGGAATGGTCTAATTTTTATTCTTTCTTTTCCACTATCCTAAACTAAACAAACAAACATTCGAAATGACTAATTTTTATTCTTTCTTTTCCACTATCCTAAACTAAACAAACATAGCCTAAAATCACCTAATATAACCTAACCTATCATATCCTAGCCTAACTAACCTAACCTCAACCCTAAAATTTTGACATTATTCAAGTGAGGGTGGGTAATGTCAATATTAACAGGAAAAAACTTCGAAAAACATTATTTAATCACTTCTCATTTAATATTATCCACGTATTTAGGATAATTTCAACATTATCGGGATAATATTGACTTTCTCCAAGTTCAAACTTTAACAGTAGCATTTATATGTGTGGAGCCCGAACAGGTAGTTAGACACAATGGAAACAATTAATCAAATAGGTAATTAAATATTGTGTTAAAACGCACGAACTTAAAAATAAGTAAACTTTACCGCGCCTTTACTATAACGATTGAAATATCGTAAATTTTTTTTATATCAGTAACAATAAAACAAGTCCCGAGCTGGGAGGTCCGTATTCTATCGCCAACACGGTCATAGGGTCTGAATGGAGTGTAGAGAAAACAAACAAATAATGATCGGAAATCCATTTATGGTTCCCTCCCCTCAGAGTCAATATTGACATTAATTGCTGCAGCTTATTTATCCTCAGTAAATGAACCCCACACCATCTTTTCCGTGGTTACGATTGAGATATAACTGCCGTAAAATGATTCATAGGACAGTTTGTGCCTGCCGTACTATCGCCCAACCAGGTGTAGCGGAACATGACTTGTGTCAAATGAACATGTAAAAATGGACGTCTGACGTAACTAAGACGATTAAAAATACGTGTCGAGGTCTGGAATCGAGCGTGGGTCTCCTATCTGGAAGTTGAATTATCTAACCACTCAAGTCAGCGAAGAGATGACGTGTGGCTAAGAAAATTATAGTCAGATCACCACGGGAAGAACCTTAGCTTACAGTAAAAAAAGTTACTAAATACGTTTTCATGCATTTATGCGCCAAGCCATGTATTAATCAACTTTGAAAAATGGGGTCGATTTTGAGAGCTAAAGATTAATATAATGAGTAACCGTTTGTCAATTATTTGGTTATCTTACTTTATTTTGTATACCTCTAAATGGTACTTCATACGGCTACCCAACTATAGTTCAGTTTGAACCAAGCATAACATATTACGTTGTGAGATTAAATTACTTTTAAAAGAGAAAAAATCAATATGATATAGTAAAAACATTTATTAATAAAAGGGAAAACGCTTGGTAGTAATGTAAATAATTCTGTTTGCATCTAATGGTGGATTCAATAAAGAGATCAATACAAACTGGTTAGCCTGCCAAACGGATACTGGTACAGTTATGAGGTAAAAAAGAATTTAGAAAGGTAGGTCGTGTTTCAAACGCCTTGTAGATTAATTCATAGAACCAGTCGATAAAAGATCAAAAATGTAGACCTACTATTTCTTATTAGATTAAAACACACGATTTTGGCCCCTAAAACATTCTATCGTTTGTCTGAAAATTGGCCGATTGCATGGATAGTAATTGGTGCCTAGACCCGAGATCAAGTAAGTTGATTACCAATCAGTATCTGAAACCTTATTTCCATTAGCACCATTAAAAGTTGGGAAGTGACAGTCGGTCAAATCGTTGGTTAAACTAACAAACTAGCTCTCACCAATCAACGCAATAACATATTGATGGAAAACATAGCATGTAACTGAAATTGTTTTCACAATTATAATTTGGCCTTATCGGCGTTGTTTACTTGGAGATTTCGAAGCTATTTTGAAAAGTGGGTTGCATCTTAACTTGACGCACCTAAGTAATCTAGACACCAATGTACGAAATAAAAAGAGACGGAATAAATTGACCAGTTCACCCTGGGAGGCCTCTTGTTTATCTACTGATAACACGTCCCCTCTTCCTCTGACGAGTTTACACAGTCACTATACTATTCGCGCGTTGAAAACATTGACTTTCTTTTTAAAATTACCTTTTTCTTGTTTCCTATTATAGATAGACATATTCTACCACCGACTTTTTAATGTAAATCCTGCCAGGAAGACGCCATAAAAACTACTTCGCGATAAAAATAATAGTTTTGAAACAATGTAGGACTAATTTTAAAATGATTTAACGTTATATCTTTAAAACTCGCGGAATAAAACGTAAATTCATTAACATGGGAAATCCTATCTTGACCTGCTGTGACGTAACAGGTAGGAAACGTTCTTAAGACACTTGTTTTGGTTAATAGGAAAAGTAATTTGCATAATTTAATTTTTGATGTAAATTTGATTTATTTATTTAGAATAGTTCTTGCCATCCAGTGATATAATTCCGTCACTTCACTGTCTTCTTTCTCTAGCACCATTTGAACAAAACAAAAGGTCTTTAAAGTCACTTCAGATGTCACAAGTTTTGCGGGGACATATATTTTTCTTTTAGTTTTTATTAGGGGCTCATGGCCCATTAATAAAAAAAAGCAAGGCATCAACTGTCAACTGATCATTATGTTCAACTGATTTATCTGAATTGTCTCCATTATTTGCTAGAATATTAATTTAGAACTTATCAACACCAGTTTTATCCTCCAAATATTGTTTGTCTTCCACAGCATCTAACCACTCGATTAAGTAAATATTCTTATCCTATTGTTTTGAATCCTGGAAATACCACCTCAGGATTCCAACCATTTTGTCGCACATTAGATATACAGATTCATCCTTGATTAATCGATACTGATTTTTACTTTAGCATTCCATAGATTTATAAAGTTCCACTTTGCCTTTAACGAGGCCAAGTGGCATTTGCCCAAGGGTTGAATAACATCGGTCCCGAAGTACTGTGGCAATATATAAATAATTGTTATGTCATTCTCTTTGGAAAATTCCGTTGTTGATCACTTTAGATTAAACATATCCTCACCAAACAGTAAAATATTATTTAATGCTTTGTTTTCAATGTGGTTTAACCGTCTCAATATTACCTACTTTCATGTATTGTCACACCCCCAATGTGTGTTTAATTTTTATCCCTTTATTTTTATCTTTTAAAAATCACTAATTCTGAAGGATAGGCATTTTAAATACTAGGCCTAATTCACTATGTATAATATAAATACTAGCGGACCCGACAGACGTTGTCCTGCCCGAACGTTGGCTTTTCATTTGGGTGGCATAATTGATTTCGATAATAAAACAAATACTATGTGATCATCACAATTACAAATTCACAATGAACTCCAATTAGTGAGTAACACAAATATTACAAATTCAGTGTTTGTCAAGACAACATACAAAATAAAACATCTTTTCATTTTTGGCATTTCACCCACAACTCCACAAATATCAGCTGTATCGAAAAACAAACATAACTATGAATTATTATCAAAAGTTTAATTATTCATGAACTTTTCAGAAGGTTTTAACGGTCAATTATTAATATTATATTCATTATTATAAATATTGGGGGGGGGGTGAAATTTTGAGATTACATGTTCTGATATGCAAAAAATATAAAAATATATATAAAAAATTCCCTAAAAAATAAAAAAAATCCTAGAACCCGATTGCAGCGCCACCTACCGAGTCCAATTGTGAATCTAAACCATCCACGGACCCACTCAAACACACACAAAAAATGTCATCAAAATCGGTCCAGCCGTTTAGGAGGAGTTCAGTGACATACACACGTACAGAAGAATTATATATATTAAGATATATACATTTAAGTTACAATGAATTATGCAGTGAATGCTGCAATTTATGTTAAATTTTGCTTAGGTATTTTCCCAGGATGATATAAACAAATAAAGATTGTACAGATTGAGTTCATCTGTAACATATTTTATTTGATAAAGATTAAACAATGAAACAAAGTGATTGTAATTTATAACTGTGAAAGTGAATAACGTTTACCCAGTCTAAGAAATAATTCCCTCAATTAAAGAATATTGGGAAAAGATGTACTAGAACCAGATATTATGATGGCCATTTTGTGACCAGAGGAAAATATCAAAGATAAAGAAGGAAAAGCAACAATGCAAACATGTCTCTTTTGTTTGTTGTGAACATATTTTTGAGGTAATTTTTTCTATTCGTTGCACCATTGCACTTAAGTAAGAATTGAGTTATTATGTTTAACCAGAGATAAAAAAATGTATTTACCTATATACAAACATTCACAAATCATGGTTTCCATGGTGATGTAAACAAAATAATGATTGTAAGGATGAGCCACTGCTTACACAATAGAACATATGTAAACTCACTAGAAAATCTGTGTCATTTTGTTTTTGTATGACTCTGGCAATATTAAATAAACCCGCCTCGGTGGCGTAGTTGGCTAACGCGCTAGTCGTGTTGGTTGAGCTCGACCGCCGAGGACGGGGAGATCGAGGTTCGAATCTCGGTCGGGTGAACTGGGGGTGGTTTTTCCTAAATGGTTTTCCACTCTACCTCCACGCAAATGCGGGTTCACTTCCTCTAAATTAAACCTTCCCAATTCCTAATCCATTAGCGTAATTAGTACTTAAGCGTATAACCCGAACGGGTAGTAAGACGCGGTGCTAAATATTATTTAAATATTCTTTTCTTAGCACCGCGTCTTACTATCTGTATGGGTTAAACGATTATATTCTAATTACCCTATTGAATTTAGGGATAAGGAAGGTTAAATTTATAGGAAGTGTACCAAGGGCGTAGGTAGGATTTTTTTCAGGTAGGGTTGGGGGCAACTTTACGGTCAGCCCATTAAGCAGTACCAAAAAAAAGCAACAGATTAACTTTGCTTTAATTTACAAAAATTTAGGGGGGCAAGCACCCTCCACTGCCCCACCCTGGCTACGCCAATGAACTAAGACCTGTTTTCTCGGATGCAAAATTACAAAACATCTTATACAAAAAATTTAAACTAAATAAAAATCTTGGATTTACTGAAAACCTTTTTAGCACTTCCTTATCAAAGTTCTCCTTTTTTCTTCAATACAGTTGTGCACACTCAGTAAGCAAAGGGTCTTTACTTCCCTCAAGGTACTGAATGACCACTTTACGGTACAAGTGGGGCATGGCTGAGCAAGAGGGATGAGCAGAGTATTTTTTATGGTAGGGTAAAATATTTTCACCTGTTTTACAAGGTCTGCAATGTTCAGCTCTTTGCTGAGTTTCTTCTACTTTCACGTGGTGTACCATAGTTCAGTTCCGGAGTCGAAGTCTTGCAGCTTATAAAAACTCGAGAACTGCTTGGCTTTCATCTTGAAATCTTGAATGGTCATCTCCACCATGATAAGGGGGGTATAGAGCCAAAAGTGTAAAAGCAGGTGAATGTTCTTCTTAGAAACATTGATCTAAAGAAGACACTAGAGAGTCCAAGTAAAGAATTACTAAGGATCTCTTCCAGTACCCTAAGGAGTGAACGCTGGAGGGTTGGAGTGATGTTGCTGTCTTCCAACATACATCGACATCGTCAATTCAACTCCAACTTCCTTGGCAATCAATCTTGTAGGCATCCTCTATAAGCTCTGTAGCAACTTACTCTAGATCAATGCGGTGAGTTATCACTCCAAGGATCCGTTTGATGTGCTGTGACCACATTGGAGCAGATACAAGCTTTTAGACCGTAGAGCATTCATCGCAGATTCCAATAAGGCAGAATACTTAGCTATCAGCAACGATGAATTGAGCTTTGTTGGCAGCAGAATGTAGCTGGAATAACTGTTTCCTCGTGTTGCCATTTCCTGCTAGTGATAATCTCTTCAACCCTTCAATGATGGTCACAAAATGCTCGCTGAAAACTGCAATACTTTTGTACTTTTGGAACCACCACGCCTCATAGAAGAGTGGAATGTTTGGGTCGTGTCTTCTTCTCAACGCCGACTCTCTGAAGAACCTTATGATGTTCTTGATAGTGGAGATGGTGTTGCGTATTTCTGGAACGCTGTTCAAGTCGTTCACTACAAGATTCAGTTTGTGTGATGCACAATGGAAAAAAACAGGGCTTTCTCATTCTTTTTTCTTAAAATTGTTGGCACGCCACCGTCATTGCCGGCCATAAGTGAACACCCGTAATAACCCTGGACTACACATTTATCTGGATCAAGGCTCATTTTTCTATAAGAAATTTGATTTTTGAGTTTGCGAATGCTAAAACGAACACATTGGAAAATCTTGTTCAATGTACAGGTTGATCAAGATAAGAGCTTAATAAAGGCATACTATTGTGGTATGTGTTGCATATATTTTAAGGGATTCCAAAACCATTTATTTCCAGACTTAGCTTTCCCCACGTACATTTTAGTTGATTATTTTTATTTATTTACTTGATCTAGGGGGGGGGGGTGAGCTCCCCCTGGATACACCCATGAAGTGTACCCTCATTTGCACGGAGAGAGAGTGTAAAGCTAGTTTGGAAAAACCTCAGTTCACCCGAATGAGAGTTGAACCCCAATATCCCCGTCATCGGGAGTCTAGTCTAACACAAGAGAAGCGCGTTAGACCATGCGGTGGCCCTTTCTTATAGGTTGCGCCATAGTAGAACAAAGTAAGGTAAGCTTGATTGCTTTCAGGGTAAGCTATGATCACCTGCAAGAATATCTCCTCGAGTTGCTTCTTTCCCTCGTCATAATGAAAGAGAAAACTACTACTGCAACCAAATTAATTACTATAAATACCATTTTCTTCGAGAAAGTAGAAAGGTGGGAATTACTAAATAGATAAAATAACATTTAAATGGTAGGTTTTATTTTGATAGGGAAAAACAATACAGTTGTAATTATGCTAGTAAATATAATTTTAACATCTAATATTTAATTATTTAGCTTGTTCAGTTCAATCCCTTATATTTACAGCATGGGACCTTTTTTTTTATTATTATAGTTAGAGTTTACTTTTTCTTGAATCCAAAACTTCGTTACCGACGAATCCCAAATTTGAATTTTAGAAGGCATTATAAGCATAATATGTTTTATCTCCCTAACTAGGATGAAATTATTTTTCTTCATTTTCGATTTTGTTCACATAACGGGCTGTTGTTAGGTTTGTCTTATAATAATGTTGGGCCAAACCACTAGAAAACATCATCATAGTTCTAAAAAACCTATTCAAATTTAAAATTGTATTTTTGAGACATTATTTAAAATCTAAAATTAGATTTTTTTTCGAATCCTTTAATATTCTTTAATATTTTAGGATTCAACGGGACCATTCCTACCATTTTATTTGAAGCTATGTTACTTGAACTGGCCATATCTTCTGAACTATTTTCATTTCCATCTTTATATTTTCTTCCTTAATCTGATTTTTTTTCTTCAACAGATCATCTACTAAGCCCAGTCGGTAACGTGTCTGTCTACTGAGCTAAGAGTCCCAAGTTCATTTCCCGGCATGGCCGAAAATCTATCATTGGTGGAATGTGGGTTCACCCTTTCACATTGATGAGTTAACGGCCTGGGGCCAGATGTTGTGCCTGTCCTAGTCCCAAGTTAGATTATAACTGGCAAATGAATCTATGACAGGCCTAGCAAGCTGGCAGTGGAACATATTAAATAAAAAATTGACCCAGGCCACAAGCTGAAACAGAAATGGACGTAAAAAAAAATCATATAGTGTCTGCGATACCTTATAAACTATTTACAATAAAATGAAAAGTATATTTTAACATAACAAGGTTTCTTCTTTTCTTTTAGGAGACGGTATCATGGAAGAGTTTGCAAATTGTCGGTTCTTTTTGAAACCTCGGCCATTTCTCACTGATAGATCTGTGCCGCTAACGATCATTACAGAGAAGAGTTGATTTAACAGCTTCGACGAGATTGTTTTACAAATAATAAGCAATTATTATGAATAATAAATAGTTTTTATATTGCTGTATTATGAGTTGTTTATCATAAAATAAAACGCTATTACTTAGATCAATAAAAATAACAATGTCATCAATTTGTTCCTCTTCAAGTAGTTCAAAATGATACCAATACCCGAAGAGTTGTTTTCCGACGTAGGGTGGAGAGGAGGGCGTTGTGGGGCGGATGGGGAAAGGGGGGATGGGTAGGGACACAGTCTTTACGCGAAGTGTTTTCACGAAACGTTGGAAAAATCCATTTCGAAAGCGCTAAAATTGGGTTTCAAGCTCAAAGAAATCTTTATTACGTATTTGTGAGTTCACGAAATAAAACGATAAGGGTATTTACAAGCGAAATAAAAGTTTTCTCGTTAATTCTTAGTAATACTCGTATTTTAAAAGGGAATTAGTGTTTTATAGGCAAGATTCCGTATATAAAACGGATATTGGACACTTAGATAGTACGTAACTAATGTCTTACCTTTGAGGACTGCACTGTATGCATCTGTATCGATGTATTTAGAAATAGTTTATAATATCCGCAACATTCTAACTGCTTAACTTAAAAATTGTTATTCAAAAATGGATGTGTCTTGACTCTAATAATAAAACTTGATCTATAAACCAAAATGGCTGACAGACTAAAACATAGTTGGTAATACTAATTTTTACACATCTTTAGAAACTTTTGGTTGTTGTATGTTGTTTACTGTTATTCTACTCAGAAATGAATTTAGTGTCTTGTTACTAAGTTTGGAATATTATAGATATTTTATTCTAATACTTCGGTTCTAAAACATGTTCTAAATCTACGAAAATGTCCTAGGCCACGCCTTATTTTGTAGGCCTCTGAAAAGTATACTTTTCAAGGGTTTGCCAACATAAAAATGTTTTTTTATTGATATTATTTTTAAAATATTGTGCAAAAAATGTACGTTTTGTGATTTTTCCAGGTGTTGTAGACCTCTTTTTTTTTAAGGACGAAATTTGTTTTATTTGAGAATTTTTAAATCGTAATTAAAGATTTTTCATGACGAAAATTCAAATATTTATTTACCATAAAATAGGGGGAAGGAGCAAAATCGACTTTGCATACATTTTTGCCTTTATGCCAGGATACTATACTTGAGTTCTCAATGAAGGTTAAAACTTACTTCTCCATCTCACTCTTTTTCTTTCCCTCTTCTTCATCTTCTCTTGTGTTTCACGTTTCTTTGCCTCCTCTTGGCCAATGTCTCTCTGATTTAACGGGCCTGCCTGCTTCACTGTCACTTACATTGACCGATGTTACAAACTGTGGTTTCACCCTCATCGTCCTGACAGCTTGGTAAACGTGCCACCGACAGTTTGATACCTTTCCATCTGGCGAAATAGAAGCCCACACTCATGCCTATGGCAGGGTTACTACTATTCTCTTATTACCAAATTTCCTAATTTTTTCCCGTTCTTACAGAAGGAATTTCCATTTTTACAGGTGAATTAGATTGAAGATTTGAAGCGAAGTTGGGACCTTAGTTGTTTTTTCAGACTATGATAAGATTTTAAAATAGCATAATTAACAGGTTTGGTTTACAATCTAGCTATGTACCGTTTTAATACACAATTTAATTTCTAGTTAAAAATATATTCAGGCAAATAAAACCAAATAAGAAATATCCACAAAGCCATCTCGTGTGTGTAAACATAGTTAATGTTACAATCAGTTGTTCAATATTTACAACATACAAGTGCTGCAATATTTGTTTTACTTAATTCTTTGATATATTTTGTGGTCAGTTGAACGTAGGTTTTGGCGCCAAATTAATTTTTTGAAACCCAAACTTTTCTTGATCTCTGCATCAAACTGATTGGTGGTCATGTATTTGAATAGTCAACATGATGTTTGTGAAACCGGCCAAGTTATTTACATTATTTACACACACACGTATTATATGTATAGTTATTCTTATAGCAAACATAACATATTAGATATTAGGTATACCAAAAGTCACAACATACTTTGAAATATCAATAAAAGTGATAATTTGTTTATTAATATATTCAATTATAGTTTTAAAACATGTAAAAATTCTCTCTTGCTCCAATGATTAAAGAAACTTCCCCAATTATGTTATGCAGGGCCACGGCCCGGGACGCCATCGCTTGGGGGCACCAAAGTTCTTGAAAATTTACGAATTTAAATATTCTTTTAATAGAATTTAATTTGGTCTGTCACATGGCACACGTGAAATACATTGGCAAATTTTAACAAAGTTTTCGCCTGTTGTGAATATATTACGTTGAAGTATCGTGTGACCTGTTAGTTTAATACTAATTGATTGTTTTGTGTAGTGAAAAAATATATTATATTTAATAAACAGTATCTGTTAAAATGTATAATAATTTAAGGGGGCTAAGGTTAGGTTCTCGAACGAAAAATTTCAAATTATTTTATTGAGATTATTATATTCTTTTAAAATTATATAAAATATATTTAAACTTTCCGTAACGATAATAACTTTATTTTTGGCATGCAGTTAGGTACGTATTTATGAGTGCTAGGCGAGAACAGAGAGATTTCTTCTTGAATACTATTTTTTGCCTATAAGTCTAGCAGCTATCAGAGTCGAAAATAACGTTATCACGGGAATTAAGAAATTTATTAGACTACATTCAAAAGGTATATAGCCTATACTCTACGTTTTCACGTAGCTTCTATTTAAACTTTATTGTTCAAACTGATAGGACCATACTAAAGCTGCATGTCCATAAATATTTAATCATATTTTATACCAATTTTGCACAGTTTTTTCAGTTTGTGTTATAAAAATTTTCTGTGTAACGTTTGTGAACTATTAAGTTTTGCTTTGTACAAACGAATAAAAAAATATATATATCTCCCCAATTTGATTCAAACTTTTGCTGAAAACAAAGCAAGACATGATAGATTTAAGATAAGATAAAGCAATAAATAATGTAAATACAAATTTAATTCAGAAAAATTAGTTATTGGTATAAGTTGTTATTTCTTTTTAACCCTAGTAAAAAGATATAAGAATTAAAAAGATTATTTGTATTTCTTAAGAAATTTTTTCAAGACATAATCAACACAATCTTAAAACTATTTGTTATTTGAGGATGGGGGGCGCATTTTTTGGCATTGACCGGGTTGCATGGATGGCTTGCGCCAGCCCTGATGATATGCAGCTACCTACTGTATATCAAATTTTATATAATAATAAAGCGAATGGGAATTAAATCAAGGAGTCTTCCTGATTTACCTTGTAACAACGCCTAAATTCTTAATCACTCTGGAGCTGAAAAGTTAATTGCCAAACTTACAAAAGTGCACCACCTATCCATATCTTGAGTTGGTTCTATCCGGTCTATCTCATTACACCCCATCCCTATCTAGAGCTAGTTCTATTCAGTCCATCACATTACACCCCATCCCTATCTAGAGCTAGTTTCATTCAGTCCACTTCATTACATCCTATCCCTATCTTGAGCTAGTTCTA
>CABFWB010003215.1:72275-84309 GCA_902151455.1 Timema bartmani | reverse complement strand
ATAATGTTTTACACAAACAACGGGAGTAGTTACTGCTAGCTCCAAGGTTTGATGTCATGTAAGTATTATAATGTTTTACACAAACAACGAGAGTAGTTACTGTTAGCTCCAAGGTTTGATGGAACGTAAGTATTATAATGTTTTACACAAACAACGGTAGTAGTTACTGTTAGCTCCAAGGTTTGATGGAATGTAAGTATTGTAATTGTATACGGTCAAATTAGATTGCAATAGTTTTGGAAGCTCAAACAGTCTCCCAATCTGTGGTTATGTGTTGAGCTGTAAGATAATTTACTGAAGTGTATGACAGTCGCACGCGAGTCATTAATGGGGGTTGGGTTGTTTCGTACCACGACTTCTACACGACTCAAAACTGTTTTAATTGTACTCTCTGTAGATTATGTTCTTGGAATAGTATGTTGCTATATTTAGTACTGTTGTATTGTATGTCACTATATTTAGAACTGTTGTATTGTATGTCACTGTGTTTAGATCTGTTGTATTGTATGTCGCTGTGTTTAGACCTGTTGTATTGTATGTTGCTATATTTAGACCTGTTGTATTGTATATTGATGTATTGGGACCTGTTGCATTGTATGTCACTATATTTAGACCGGTTGTGTTTTATGTCGCTGTGTTTAGACCTGTTGTATTGTATGTCGCTGTGTTTAGACGTGTTGTATTGTATGTTGCTATATTTAGACCTGTTGTATTGTGTATTGCTGTATTGGGACCTGTTGTATTGTATGTCACTATATTTAAACCTGTTGTATTGTATGTCACTGTTTTTAGACCTGTTGTTTCGTATATTGATGTATTGGGACCTGTTTTTCTTCAAATCTTGAACATTATTCCGTCACTGGACAGTGAATATCGTCCACGTTGTATCAAGGCCGGTTCTAGAACGCACCACAGAATCACTCCCGCCGTCACTATCCACCGCTCGATCAGTTCATTTCCGGTCGTACCGCAACGTTACGGCCCTATGTCACCGTCAGATAAGTCCGATACACCCTGGGTTCGCTCTCCACCCCTCCCTCACCTTCCCTTCCCGCGACGAGGGTGATAAGACACGTCACGTGTCTCGCAATAAACACCGAGCTTTCATTTGGCCGTTACTTGTTTGATTGCGGTAGTAACAAGTGGCGTGAGGAGGTGATAGTGGGTGACTGTATAACACGTGGCGTGAGGAGGTGATAGGGGTGACTGTATAGCACGTGGCGTGAGGAGGTGATAGGGGTGACTGTATAGCACGTGGCGTGAGGAGGTGATAGGGGTGATTGTATAACACGTGGCGTGAGGAGGTGATAGGGGTGACTGTATAGCACGTGGCGTGAGGAGGTGATAGGGAGGACTGTATAACACATGGCGTGAGGAGGTGATAGGGATGACTGTATAACACGTGGCGTGAGGAGGTGATAGGGATGACTGTATAACACGTGGCGTGAGGAGGTGATATGGATGATTGTACAACACATGGCTTGAGGAGGTGATAGGGATGATTGTATAACACGTGGTGTGAGGAGGTGATAGGGATGACTGTATAACACGTGGCGTGAGGAGGTGATACGGATGATTCTACAACACGTGGCTTGAGGTACACGTGGCTTGAGGAGGTGATAGGGATGATTGTATAACACGTGGCGTGAGGAGGTGATAGGGATGACTGTATAACACGTTGCGTGAGGAGGTGATACGGATGACTCTACAACACGTGGCTTGAGGAGGTGATAGGGATGATTGTATAACACGTGGCGTGAGGAGGTGATAGGAATGACTGTATAACACGTGGCGTGAGGAGGTGATACGGATGATTCTACAACACGTGGCTTGAGGAGGTGATACGGATGATTGTATAACACGTGGCCTGAGGAGGTGATAGGGATGACTGTACAACACGTGGCGTGAGGGGGTGATAAGGGGACTGTACAACACTTATATTTCTAGGGGGACTCTAGGGATTTTAATACAAACCGATACTTTCTTGAAAACAATCACACTTCATACTTTTATTTTATTTGAAGGAACTACAATTGTTATTGGCTGTTAAACTAATTTCCAATAACAGCAATTTGCTGAATTAATTAAAGAATTACATATACTTCTTAACTGAAACATATAAAATGAAACATATTATACAATATATAGGCAATTTAATGGGATACTGGTAGTAATTTTGTTTTTGAAGACAGGCTGAGTGCTGTCGAATAGGTCTCAAGTTAGTCTATGTCCCTGTTGTTTATCAAACTGTAATAATTTACAAGTAATTAGTATATTTACAATCACAAGATAATGTGTTGGAATTCTTTGACAGATTTAAGGGCAGTAAGAATATAATAACCAGCTTCAATGACCGCATGGTATAAGGTGTCACTCTTGCAATATACTGGACTGCCGATGACGGAGAGATCTGGGTTCGATCCCGGTTGGTTGTACTGAGGGTAGTTTCCCCTGAATGGTTTCCACTCTCCCTCCACGCAAATACGAATATACTTCCTTTAAATTCAACCTTCCTCATCCCTAACCCTAACACAGTCGAGTAATTAGCACATAAGCGTATAACCCAAGCGTGTAGTAAGACTCGATGATAAAATAAAGAGTTCCTGTAGCTCGGCACAGGATTTTTGTCCAATATGTCTGTGAAGAAATTTCATATCAAAATATGTTATCCTGGTTTATAGTTGGAGAAAAGGTTTTGTTTCTTGATTACTATACGAAAATGATTTAACAAACTTGTGTGTACTTTTTCAAGCAACTGGAAATACTTTTAATAATTATGGGTGGATAAAGTTTTAGTGGGCTTTCGTTTGTATGACCTACATAAAATATATTTCAAGAACTGATGTAGTATACTTGTTAGCTCTGTGGATATTTGAGATATTTACTTTTGGTTTACCAGTATGAATAGTTTTATATTTAAATCATGTTTAATTTAATTTGTATCTATATATTATTTTATACTTTTTTTGTGTTTGTACTTTTTATATAGTAAGTTACTTTAATGATGTTTGTTTACCTGGCAACTACAGCTCTTATTTGTTTTGCTGTATTAATGTATACTGAAGTTTGTTTTTGAGCTATCAGGTTAATTTAGTCCTTGTGATTTAATTATTATAGTTTTATGAAATTACAATGGCTAGAAAACATCCAAGAGTATTCAAAATAGAATCAATAAAGGATTAAACAGTAAAAACCCTCTTAATTTGGTAGCAATGATCCAGCCCAACCAACAACTAAAAATATTCCTCTAACAAAACTCTTCTAAAAGTATCAAAATAAAAACAGCCGTTATTTGAAATGTGAAAATGATGAATAGGATATTAAATATTTAATTATTATTGTATGATCAGTTGGTCAAATAGTTATTTTTCAAACAATTTTTTAGTTCAAGGGATATCAAAATTGACAGAACCAACAATAGTTGACTTGTGTATTTATTTAAAAATGACACCCGTATAGGGATTTGAACCCTGGTCGTTCAGCTTTATATGGCGACTGAACTATCCGGGCTCTCCTCCATGTCAATAATTCATTCAAATCAGTTTGGGGATGTGATTTCTCAGTATTATCACTTTATACTCCAGCAGAATGTCATCAGAGAACACATGCATTGTCATAATTGTAATTTTTCTCTAGAATGTATAATCTACGAGACAGCGTGTAACATTTACATTAAATTAGAACTACTGAAATAACAAAAACCAATGGAAATTCCCTAAAATGTATGTTTAAAATAACTTTATCACCAATTGTCCGAAACCATATTTATATATAATATCTGACAGATTATCTCAGTAGGTAGCGTCTATGGGTAGCGTGTCCACCTACTGAGCTAAGGGCCCCATGTTCGATTCCCGGCATGGCTGAAAAATTGATCATCGATAAAATGTGGGTTTACCCTTTCACAGTGATGAGTTAACGGCTGAGGACTGGATTTTGTGCCTGTCCTAGTCTTAGGTTATATTATAAGGCATATGAAGCTATCAGGGGGCGGATCCAGATCATTTTCATAGGGGAGTCATAATTATAAATAACATAGTTACTTACAATGTAGATTTATGTTTAAAGCTGTTTAATAGCTTCTCATTGATATTTGATCTTATGTATGTTTTAAACCGTTGTCATACTTTCCAATTTTTAAAAAACTAATAGTTTTTATAAACTATCTACAGTGGCCCTCCTTCAACAATTTTTTGTAAAATGGTTCACTCTAGAAGCTATGAGGGATCTTCACCTTGATTTTGTAATTAGATTCTTTTATAATCCATTTAAAGTGTTCCTCAACCAGAAATTTTTGAAATTTTGACGCCCCCTCGAAGCTATTTAGAGTGATCCTCACCTTAATTTTTTACGATAGTTAGATATCCCTAGAAGATAATCTTTAAAGTGGTGTTCTACCGACAAAATTTCAAAATTTTGAAATTTAAATTATTTCAGAAACTTAGGCTATTTGGGGTGGTCCTCGCCTGAAAATTCTTCAAAATAACATGCATCTAGAAGCTATTTGGAGTTGTCCTCCCCTAGACATTTTTGAAATTTGGATGGCCTGGGAAGCTATTTAGAGCTTTCCTCCCATGACTTTTTTTGCCAGTTAGATGCCTCTAGTCTAGTAATTATTTGAAGCAGTCTTTTGCCGCAAATTTTTGACAATATAATGCATCTAGCAGTCATTTGGAGTTTAATACAAGGTCATTTTCAGCTTCGTATTCGATAATATCAGAGGATTTGAAATATATCTAGGGGGGGGGGAATTTATTCCAGGGTGAGGCAAATTATTTCCAGGGGGGCAGAGTCCCCCACAGTTCCGGCGCTCCTGCCGTCTACATATACTCTATATTCGGTAATCGTGGATGAATTGCTCTCAGGAAATCATTGGTCTTCTTTGATGTGTGGTAGTCCACCGTCTCTATGTGGAACAATGTTCGCTACTCGCTATGCACGACAAATATTCTTACATGAAAACGAATAATTTTCCCACACTTGCGTGAGTCATATCGAACATTTATTAAACGTGGACGAATAATGCATGCGTGGACCCGGCTTAAGAGGTGTATGCGCGTAAATATATTAAAAAAGTGTATACTTTATCTGTTTTTTGTTTTCTTTCTAAAATGTGAACTTTCCTTTTTTCATACTAATTTTCTAACTTTCACAGGGGGATCAACTGACCCTTTGACCCCCCGCGACCCCCTGAATCCGCGCCTGGAAGCTATAACAGACCTAGCAAGTCGGTAGTGGAAAATATATTGCTGAAATGAAAAAACTGACCACAGGCTGAAAACAGTAATGGATGTAATATACACTTTAACAAGCGGATTTGGAGTTAAAACACTGGTTTATTAGAAGTAAAATATTTTATACAAAAATAAAGGTAAAATGTAATATCAATATTTTTTTTTTTTTATGAAAATAAAGTCCTTTTTTCAAAATCTCGGGTGTAAAGTATTTAATAAGGACTGAATGCTAACCGGTAAAAAAAACTCGTATCACTAACTTTAGTACATACTGAGATAAAGTAAATGTACCGCCTTCGATATCTCCCCTCACACATGTACCTATAGTATTGGCCCTATCTCGCAGTTACTAAAACTAGCATCTATTCATACGTGAAGTCTTGTGATCTGAGGCGGTCACTTGTGATGTATATTATCATTATACATAAAATAACAATAATAATATAGTGAAATGTTATCAATGTTGATATCAACATAATAATATATTCTTGAGACAATGAAAGTATATTTGTTTCTGTTCTTAGTAAATGCTCCCATGAGCTATTCCTGGTAGTTTGTCTCTTGTGCTGTTGTTGCAGTGACCTCTCTTCAAACGCAGATCCCAGGTTAGACATGTAGACTACGTAAAGTCTGTTCAGCGTAGGAATTGTTTTCTGAAAGGCCTTTTACCCTACCAGAAAGCTATTATATAGGAGGATATTGGTAGGAGAAAAGGCCTTTCAGAGAGTAATTCCTACCGTGAATGCAGTATACACACGTTTATTTGGCAGAAGACGCGGTAGGCGAAGGAAAATATTATTTCAAGCACTTAAAAAAAATAAGTTTAGAGTAACTTTTTGTAATATATTTACCAAGGAATGAACTTTTTGTGAGTATTCTGGAGTAGCTTGTTTACTTTCGATTGAATTAATTGGGTAGAGACTGGGTAGCTCGACCCGGAGAGGGAAAGTCAGGGGAGGGGAGGGCATGATTTATTGATTATTAGTTTTACTCGATTTTATTTTTGCGGCAATGTAAGATAACTTAATTGATTGCAGCGAGAAAAGTTCTTTTAGTATTTTTATATGGAACAAATTATTCGAATGAAAAACGAAGCTGTCTAATCTATTTTTCATTGGCAGAATTAGATGATCGCGTGATGCGCCTGACTTTTGACTCGAAAGGGTGTTAAAGAAAATTAAAAATCTCACATTTAACGCCTGCATAAGTATTACCGGTTTAACTTGGCTCAAATCTAGGAAAAGCACAACAACTAGAATCTAACCACGTACCGGTAGCTTACCACCTATTGAAAGGGAACCAAACTAATTTCACAGAGACACACTTTTCAGTTCCTGCCAGTAATCAAACTCAGGACCTTTAAATCAGGTGACAGACGTGCTACGCAGCTCAACTGGCGTGTTGGACAGATCATGGTTTAAAACTTACCGGGTGCGTTAGGGTTCTGCCAGACTGACAAGCGTGCGAACGAGCGCGCAAGCGACTGGGTGGCCAGACTGGTGAGCGTGCGAGAGAGCGAGCGCGTAATTAGCAGATAGCTCTCGATAGTTGTTGACGAGGAGGCTACGAATCTTGGCTCAGTGAAATGAGGGTGGTTTTTGACAAGTGATTTATTGTTGTGGTTTTCTCCTCCTCTCTCCACGCTAATGGTGATTCTTATTTGTAAAGGCCTACTTTGATAATATTGAAGTATTTTTAACATATCAGTTTTACATATATATACATACATATAGGTATGGTTTATGATCTTAACAATTAAATTAGGCCGTTAGTAGCAAGTGTGCTAAACTTATCGATAGTAATAAAAATGTCAAAATGAGAAGTTTTCCTAGCACTCAATGAACCAACATATAATAATATTGCCTAGCGCCTGTAAACTAGACTGTACCGGGTCGAGCGCGCGCGCTCTTGAAAACTAGAACCAGTTCTATCTTTCAAGTGTGCGCGCTCAGTCGCTTACTCGCTCGCTCCAGTCTGGCCACCTCTCATTACAACCAATGTGTTCTATTTTATATTTTAGTCACTCGCTCGCCCAGTCTGGCCGCCCCCTTCGGCGTTTTGAGTCTATTAGCTCTGTCGGTAGCACGCCTACCTTTTGAGATAATGGTCTCAAATTCGATTCTTGGCATAACTGAAAAGTTAATTATTAATTAAATTTGGACTTCCCCTTTAACATTGATGGATGACTGAATGTCGTGTCTTATAGAATTAAGATATTTTGTAAGTCGTGGGATGATATAATCAGTCGATTGAGAATGTGCACATTAAGATCAACAGTTATATTAAAATTGTAAAATGTTTCCTATTTTCACCTTAGGTGAATGCTAACGCAGTTTCTTAGCACTCACCCTACTTCTGTTGCTGAAAGATAGTTAATGCAAGTAGTTTAAGTCTGTACTTTCAATAAGCTAGATATAACATTTCTTTTACGTTCTCAAATTTCTGTCATTAATTTGATAAAGTACACGTGTGGATACATTTTTAATTAGTATGTTCACATGCGAGCTTATACTCTGAGAGTTAAGGATGAGGAGGATAGTTATAGAGGAAATGCACCGCATTCGTGTAGAAATAGGTGGGTAAATTTACAGGGAGGGACTAGCGTCTCTTTTAATACTATCGGAACTCAATTTATTCGTCCGCTGATACTCGTTAAGTTGTTTTTTACGCTGTCTTGGATCGTTCTTTGCTTGAATACATTTTACAACGCGACTGGAAGATATAATATAATATAGCACCTTCTAGTTCCAGTGATTATGTAATTATGAGTTGATTTGCAAATCACATTCGTGCCGAATACCTTCTCTCTCTTTCTGAACGCACCCTTGAAACTATGAAATGTAACATCCTATCTTTGTCCAAATGACATCTGATTATTTCTCTTTGTTCAGAAGACGTCTGGCTCATTCTCTTGGTCCACATGACGTCTGGTTCCTTCTCTTTGTCCACACGACGTCTGGTTTCTTTTCTTTGTCCACACGACGTCTGGTTCCTTCTTTTTGTCCACAATACATCTGGTTCCTTCTCTCTGTCCACAATACATCTGGTTCCTTAATTCTGTCCACACGACGTCTGGTTCCTTCTCTTTGTCCACACGACGTCTGGTTTATTTTCTTTGTCCACACGACGTCTGGTTCCTTCTTTTAGTCCACAATACATCTGGTTCCTTCTTTCTGTCCACAATACATCTAGTTCCTTCTCTCTGCCCACAATTCGTAGTTAAAGTTTGGTAAATGTGTCAGGCTGATCTGTAGCCTGTATATAATTCATCATTAGAGCGAGATGTCAGTCAAACCTTCGACACTCCTTGGACAGATACTGGAGACAAGAGCATGGAAACACTTCCAGTCTGTCAGAATGAACAGAGGACACAGTGGCTTGACACTCAACAGGATAAACTTGGTTTTTGCGTTAATACGTTTAGCCCCATAGTTTTTATCATCTCATATCGATAAACCATTGTATTCGGAAAATTGTCTGCCTCAAGATTGAGATGAATCGTGACGTTTTATTCACCCCCGAACTTAAAGAGGGTTTTACAATCATATATGTCTGTCTGTCTTCTGTAGGCCTACCTGGGGCTACAACCGAAATTGTTGATGGATTTATTGATATTTATATATCACAGTTCAGGGTAAAATACGGATTTTAGCTATATATTTAAAATCAAGGGAAGTTTACTGATGACTGATTTTCGAAAATGAGATATTATTAGAAAAAAACTAACATTTTTGTTTAAAATATACATTTGAGGAATGTTTCTCATGGTGAATAACACTATATATGGCTTACTAAGGTAATGATTTAGTTTTTGAAGATTGTTTTCTTAGCTATAATAAAGCTCTTAATTACTCTCTGGCCCATTCACATATTAATTACGTTAGTGGTGTAAGGCTGAGATAGGTATGATCTAAAGATAATATAGTTGCATTTGTGTGCAGAGAGAAAGGGGGAACCATTTAAAAAAAAACACCCTAAGTCTACCCGGCCAGGATTTGAACTTCTACCTTTCTAAACCAGCTTAAATGAGCTTTGTACTGTTATTTTTTTTAACTTCTATTGAAGGCCTACTTATACGTCTGTGATTGTAAAACTTATCTCCCTTGAAATCAAATTGAACGAAACAACATTTCAACGCGATAGAGGAACTAGTCTCAAATATATTTTAGATTTTGTCCCGTGTTTCTAAACAAACAATTCCCCGAAGATGGGAGGAAAGTATTATTTTTAGAGAAGGAGGATGTTATTCAATTTCCTTGAGAGTCGTGAGAACAACGCAAGAAGAAGCTGATTCCATATCTTTCTAGTTACAAAAATATGTCTTGAGGGACTCGGTTGCAAAATGGATCAAGTCTTCAATCAAACAACTCAAATATCCTATCATGGTCTATTAGGTATTCGAACTCAGTTCTCAAGATACCAAGCCATCAGTTTTTGTTTTCCCCTTCCTTCCCCACGTTTTGCTATCCATTCGTGTTGTACACATATATGTAATCACGATAATGGAGTCGGGGCTGAGAAGGTAGAATTTAGAAGGAGTGACCCTGCATTTGCATGGAGTAAGAGTGATACATCATCTATCATCATTATACCCAACCGGGATTTGAACCCCACCCCATATATCGGTAATTTGGGGTCCAGTATATGGCGAGTGTGATACAATAGACCATTTTGACCACTGAAACGGGTTCCATTAGGTTAAGGGCGCCACCTACTTGTATGGAACTATCCTCACACTGCTGTATTTCTTCTGGTAGTGTCAGTTCTGAAGCTTCCAAACCAATAAAACAATCCTCAACTATCTCAGAATGTTCTGTTGTGACCCTCAAACTGTTGTATTTCTTATGGTAATTTCAGTTCTGAAGCTTCCAAACCACTAAAACAATCCTCAACTATCTCAGAATGTTCTGTTATATCTCTGTCCATAACTTTATTTGTCTGAGGAAGGTGGTTGGTGGATCTATGTTTCCAAACCTTTGTTGTGATCCCACAACTGACACATTTCGGGTGAAACGTTCTTAAAAATGTATTTAACTGCACCAGTTCGCTAATTTTTGCTGTAATTATAAAATAGAAAGGTAAGTTTTTTTTAGTCCTTTAGTAACATCTTGAGAGTTTGCACCTTAATTTTGCTGTGAGTCACAACTTAAATAAATCGGGCGAGATTTCTGGACGTCTATAGCTCATGTCAGGTAGGCGGCCCCCTAAAACTAGTGATACAACCAGTTCGATGATTTGTTCTTTAAGAGATCTCAGGGTTTCAATCATTTATTTAAATGATTTCCCATTCTCCCCCTTGCAAATGCGAGTACACTTCCTCTATAGTCCTCTCTTACTCATCTTTATCCCGCTATTAAATGCGTAAATGCAGTAATAATATCTCTGCCAACCATGGCAACACTTGACGCCACGCCACTCTAAGCTCTCTGCTCCGTGGCTTCAAAATACAATTTTTTATTAGAATTCAATTTGCAACCCCATTTCCTAATTGTAATTTAATACTTTTAAAACAAGTGAAGAAATGAATTCGTCACCTTGTGAGCTTATCAAGATTGATATAATTCGATTAATGTTTTAGGGACGTGGGCTTAGTAGCGCTTGATGTAATTAATAAAATCCAATTAACCTTCACCCGCTGCGCTGCTGCAAACTAAATTAGAAAATCGATTAAAAAAATACCCCTTAAAAAGTAGAAAAATAGATTTTTCGTGCCATCCGCATGAAATATTATTATGAACTATATATAAAACGCCGCCTCTACTATGTTTTTTGCTCATAAAAAAAGTAATTACTAAAAAAAATTCATGGTTCTGGCCGATTTTCATAGAAAAGTTATTTTTGAAAATACATATTTTACCACAGTCATCATTGATAACATGCAACTATATTATTATAGTTATTTTTATAAGTATTGATAATATCCGTTAAGAGTGACATCGGCAGATCATATGACTTGGCATGAAAGTAGATCTAGGAATTGTTCTATCCAATAAGAGCCTGCCTATGTAAATTCTGCTGTAGTTTCTGCTGTCACTAAGCTGGCAACACCAGTGAAATTAGATCTAGGAATTGTTCTATCCAATAAGAGCTTGCCTATATAAATTCTGCTGTAGTTTCTACTGTCACTAAGCTGGCAACACTAGTGAAAGTAGATCTAGGAAATGTTCTGTCCCAAAAAACCCTGCCTATGAAAATTCTGCTGTAGTTTCTGCTGTCACTAAGCTGGCAACACCAGTGAAAGTAGACCTAGGAATTGTTCTGTCCCAAAAAACCCTGCCTATGAAAATTCTGCTGTAGTTTTTACAGTCAATAAGCTGGCAACACCAGTGAAAATAGATCTAGGAATTGTTCTGTCCCAAAAAACCCTACCTATGAAAATTCTGGTGTAGTTTATACAGTCAATAAGCTGGCAACGCCAGTGAAAATAGATCTAGGAATTGTTCTGTCCCAAAAAACCCTGCCTATGAAAATTATGCTGTAGTTTCTATAGTCAATAAGCTGGCAACACCAGTGAACGCTCATTGGAATATCTAATTAGCCTCTCTCTAATCACACACATATCTGGTGGTGATGTTGCTAACCATCTAAATGCAAATACCTCTAATTTAGGCAAATGAGTTTGGGCGATATCTTGAGCCGCCACTGCGTTTTGTGTGTGTGTGTGTGTATGGAGGTTTTAATTTCGGGAAGGGCGGAAATTACGTAATACCTGCAGCTTCTAAATATGGCTGATCAACTTTCACTTCAACGCGATACGAGCGTGCTAAGTGTTATTGGATACAAAGGAAATAAGGTGGGGG
>CABFWB010003215.1:62153-72234 GCA_902151455.1 Timema bartmani | reverse complement strand
GGGGGGGGGGGGGGGTATATCTCTCTGTGCTCTGTGGGCAGTCTGACAAAGGCATCAGTCTCGTCTTGTTTGGTTTGCGGTAATGTGAAGTTCGGGGTTCAAATCTCAGTCGTGCATTCTCTGAGTAAATGTTTACCACTCTCTATCCATGAAAATGTCAGTACACTTCCTTATAAATTCAACCTACTTCATCCTTATTTCATTAGTAGTAAATATGATACTGCCACACGGTTAGTAAGACGCGCAGCACAAAATAAAGAACCAATGCTGTGAACGGATTAGCCCTGGAGGCGAAGAAGGCTTTGAAAAGAAGTGCACTTTCATTAACTTGGAGAAAGAATAGAAAAATCATATCAATACAGCAACCTGTGGAAAACAACCCCCAGTAGCCTATACCCAAACCTTCTTCTACAGGAAAACCAAGCGCCTTATACTGCATGACCACCATTGCGGGTAGTACCGTTCCACTAAGTTTTATTTACGAGCAATGAGGGGTGAAGTCCAGGATAAAAAGCTCTATTCATATTTTTATGAACATTTATAACATTCCCTTACTAATAACATTTACAGGAGGATTCTGAGAGAAAGGACCTTTAAGAAAATACAAACATAGTATTGATAGCAAGTTGCTATATTATTATAATTATTATTGTTATTTTGTGTGTTGATAACATATGGCACAAGTGACAGCTACAGATCACATGACTTGACGTATACAGGATGATTTGTATTGTATACAATAAAGTGGTGCAGTGGAATCTAAACTCAAAAGAAACTAAAAATCTCATAACAATAGCCTACATTGCTGGGACCGGACCGCTTCTTTATCGAGAGACTGACAGAGACAGGTCAGACAGAGACGACCATTATGTCGTAGAGTTTTTTAGTGACCTGGATAGTGGAACATTGCACGTTCATAGGAGATGTTCGAAGTGTTCACCATTACACTAACAGCACCAGCCCTCCTTCACCACGACTGTAGTGTTCTTTGGAAGAAGTGCGGCAAATTATATTTACAGCAGCAACAAATGTTCTCTTGTGTTGTGCCATTGGTAGTACACAATTCCCTTCATGTGGTCCCACAAGGTGTGAGATCGGGAGAGCCCGCCGGCCATGCAACAGGCCCGTTGCGTCCAATCCAACGCCTGGAATAGTATGCGTCCAAATGGCATCTCACTGTACGGTTGCAATGTGCAGGGGCTCCATTCTAAGGCAGCCACATGTTAAACGATGTTGAAGGTGGAATGTCCTCCGGTAATTGTGTGAGAACGGGCTGCAGAAGGTGTAGGTAGTTTTCACCTTGTAGTCGTGCAAACACTTCATACGGCCCAAGTAAAATATCACCCACAGTTCCCGCCTAAGAGTTGATGAAGAATTGATATTGCGATTGGACCTCAAGGACGGCATTTGGATTTGTGTTGGCATAAATTTGCTGATTGCGGAGATTGAAACTGCAATTTCTGGTAAATGTTTCTTCACCCATCTTAGGCGTGGTGGTGCAGCATCCACTCACAGAATGTCCTACGGCGTTAGAAATTGAAATGGGGATTAAACTCCTGTATAGATTGCAAATGGAAGGGGTACAGTAATTGGTTATGTACAACTGTTCTCCACACGGACGTCTGTGACAGGTGATGACGTGTGGTTAGTAGCCGTGTACTTGAATCCGGCGAGTGCTCCACTGAATTCAGAATTGCCTCTTCCGCTGCAATGGCCCTGTGACATGGTAGCCTACCAGCGTTGACAATCACAGGTGCAAAGCGACCAATTTCCCTCAGGCGATAATTCAGTGCCATAAATGTCCTTAGATTTGGGTGTCGTCATACAGGAAAACGTACAACATAAGTATGAGCAGTGGCATCGGAATTCTGTCATTCCTCACAGTAAATCGGAATCATATCGGTCAGTTCTTCGTTTGTTTATTGGTTCCCCATTTTACTGGCCACTTTCAATCACAGCAAGTAGCTGAGTGTGACGTTCCATGCATCCGGCACGTCGAATGACGCATGCGCAGGGCTATCCTGCAATGTTGCCATAACTCGATAAAGAAGAAGTCTCGGCAATATGTTGTTATGATACTTTTAGTTTCTTGTAAAGTGGTCGGGGTTTTAGGTCCTTAGCTCTCGACCATTTCATTTATTTATTCAATATTCATTGGTTTGCCATTGTTTATTTTGTTAATTTAATACATTATTAAAACACTTACATTCACTATGGATGTAATAGGTTTGCAAGTGCCCAGTATTTAGAATATTCAAAGACATTTAATAACACTTTATATATCATTTTACCAAATTCCCCCTCTTAAGTTTATTAGAAATCATGTTAACATTATCAAGATACTGAGAGTACCACACTTAATTATTGTTTTCCAATCAGTTAGGCCTATTTTGATAAATAGCCGTCAGCATTTTTAATATATTATTCTTTTCTAGGCCTAATTTAATCTCTTTATTACTAAATTAGTCAGTTCAAATGTTTAATCATAAGAAAGTGTGGGGTTTTATGCTATTAATTAGTCCAAATCATAATCAAAGCTGTAAGCAATATATGTTCTAAATTTAAATTCATTAACTTCATTTTTAAACCTTTAACTTTTAAATCTAGTAGTTTTCATTATTGTAAAGTCTTTGTTGAAATTATAGCGTCATCTAAATTTATTACGTTTATCTTTCACTTTTAAGCATTGTGCTGTTTTACTTTATTTTTCCCCAGAAGCTGTGAGATGCATGTGTGGTTTGCATGTGTGGCCTCACAGTGGAAAAGGGAGGTTTGGTGCGAACAGCTAGCCAATCAGCACATAAGATTGTAGCATCTCTGTAATGTTCCTACAAGGGTGGTTACACTTTTATAGATGAGTGAGTGATAGGAACATACTTTATAACATAAAGAATTAAATAGGTAACAAAAATAGATTTATTATACAAAAACATAAAGGTTGGAATTAGATTACATCAGCTGAGAATAAACAGAAAGTTTAAACTGTGGTTGAAGCCCGTAAAATGGGCAAAGCAAAACAAGTGCTTTATCAAGGTAAGATTTTAAGTATGATTGGGTTTTATAACTCCAAAGTTACAGTATCATCCCGTAGCTCGGGAGAATATGTGTCCAAGACAACACGGGAACAGTCGGGCTAGCTGCCTGACTTCCACCGGAAGGGTCTAAACAAAACAAGGTGAATTAGAGACAAATACTAATAATATCAGTATTATATATATATTATAACAAATGACACTATAATTTTAGAGTTATTAGCCAATGTTCGTCCCAGCTAGAGATAAATAATTGTTTCAGAAATAGTAAACAGATTGTAACAGCTTAACTAGCTGGCTGCGCTTGGCTACGAGGTAAAGAATTGAGAATGTATAGTAAAATGGACGGACGGTTCATTACATCAGAGAATGGCTGAAAGGCAACCAGGTATCTACATTATGTAGTACTATGGCCGGTCCTTTCCCAGTGGGAATTGACAGAGCATTCAATAGTACTCTAATGACATCACCCACTGCCAGGGGTAAACCTCACGTTTAGAAAACACTAATTTTAAACACTAAATCATAAGAAGTGCCATCAAAGGGGGCGAAAGAAAAGTATTATCTGTGCGGTCCACCATAGAAGATTAGCCGTGTTCCGCACTTTGCGCACCCAAAATAATAACACAGAAAAGGAGATTCGAATAACAGTGCTGTGAGATACAGACCTANACTATTTGAGATATGAAATTACTTATCAATTCAAATATGTAGATCTATTTATAACACAAATATTTTATTCGAAACTTATTTTTATAAAACCAATAGCTTTCAAGCTATACGCAAATATATATATTTTTTAACTTTACGAATACTAAAGGTAAGTATTGCGCCCGTAAAAAAAATCTAACCTAAAATGTTAATGAATGTCGACGTCTCATGACCACCCGAACCATAAAGAGTGGTATTTGCAATGCCGTCTGTCTGTGTGTCTTTTTAATCCCATAATTAAGAGTTGTTTAATAAAAAGCGAAATCAGAAAAAACTGATTTTCTCAAAATCGGCACTAACGATTTTGATTAAAATTCATATCTGGGCGTTGATTAAGATTATAAATAATCTGGGCATTTTCATTTTCCCATGAAAATGAATTTTAGGGTAATTTACAGAAGCGAAAATTTCCGTATCTTCACAACTACTTTAGATACTAAATAATTTATCATTTGCAAAATTGTAGTACTATTAAAAATAAAAAACTTTTATATGAAATACATTTTTATAAAACCAACAGTTTCTGAGATATTGGCAAATATATTACTTCAATTTTGGGAGCTTTAGTTGTAAAGAGATACTACTTAAGTTTTAACGCAATAATTCTCTAATGCCATAGAGTAAGAAATGAGTAAGTCGCTCAAAAAGTGTATATTCTCTTTCTTTCAACCTCTCAGGAGAAATGTTTGTACAACAATGATCTATCTCTATCATTTTAGATTCAATAGTCAATATTTACCTATTTTATTGGTCAACATTTATAAATGAGGAATTTAATATCAATGCAATAACCATAAGATGTGCAACCCCCAATAAAGTGTCGAAAATTTTAGACCGGAAGTTGACATTTTAATACAAAGTGTTGACCCTTGGGGACCCATTATCAATATTTTTACTTTCTCGCTACCTTACAGGTAGAGCAAGTATTGTGATCGTCGAAAAAGTTGAACTCGAGATTTTGATGGATGTCGACGTCTCATGACCCCCCGAACCCTAAAAAGTTGTTTTTGCAATGCCGTCTGTCTGTCTGTACATCTGTCTGTCAGTCTGTACCTCGGGCTAGAGCCTAAACTATTTTACCGATTGGGCTAAAACTTGATATATATGGTTTTCATAGGTTTACCCCGAGGAATATTTGGAATTGAATATCCAACCTTAAAATTAAGGGTAGTTTCCTTAAGGGCGGAAAGAGAAAAAACTCGATTTTATCTAAATCGGCTTTAACGATTTTGATTAGATTTCATTTCCAAGCTTTGATCAATATTACAAACCAAATGGCTACTCTCAACTTTTCGTCAAATTGACTTGAAGGATTCCGGTCTGATGCGTAAATTTTAATTTTAATTTTATCACCGTAAGTATTTGATATATGAAATTACTTATCATTGCATATATGTGGATCTATTTATAATAAACATATTTTACTTGAAATATATAGTGTTACGACAGTCAAAAAAATCTAGCCCGAGATGTTGATGGATGTCAACGTTTCATGATCCCCCGAACCTTAAAAAGTGGTTTTTGCAACGCAGTCTGTCCAAACCTAAAATTAATAGCAGTTTACTAGAGGATGAAAAGAGAAAATTCAATTTTTTCAAAATCGGCTATAGCGATTCTATCTCTCTCATTTTAGACTCAATAGTCAATAATTACCTATTTTATTGGTCAAAATTTATAAAAGAGAAATGTAATAGCAATGCGATAACCATAAGATGTGCATACTCTAGTAAAATGACAAAAATTTTAACCGAAAGTCAAAATTTTAATACAAAATGTTGGCCCTCGGGGATCCAATATCAATATTTTTTTATTGGTCCAAATATATAAATGAAAACGTTAATTCTTTAAAAATAAAATTATGAAATTTAAAATCATGAATAAAAAATGTTTTACGTATGTCTAGCGCAATTTGTTTTCAGGTTTGCTAGTGTTATATTACGAATTTTGAATAAATATCTCCATTTCTAAACAACTGAGCGAGAAAATTCGTGCGGAGTTCCGTACCATTTATTCTACCATATGTAATGTTTAAAGATTAACTGTAATAAAATATCAAGTGTTAACGTTAACGTTTCCTCAAAATAAAACTTTCGAATCAACCTCATCAACTCCAATCTTTTTATTTGAATAAGTTCTCCACCCCCACCATTATTTAATTAACCCCAAGAGGCTCTACTGAGCCCACTGGTTGCCGTGGACAAAGCCCAAGAGAAGAAGATGGAGAGGAGAAGAGACTAGTTAGAGTATTAATTGTTATACAGTAGAACTTATTTAATTCGAGGTCTAAGGGATATCTTTAAAAAATTTGAAGTTTCCAAAATTTGAACTAACCATTTTCATGAGTATCTAAGCAGTTGTTCCACAATACATCAATAATCTCCAAATATGCTACATATAAACAAACACATTTTTATAATTGATATGTTATATAAAACCCACATGCATAATCTATACATACATAAAAAAAATAAAAATTTAAACATATAATATAAAAACTTTGAAAAAATAACATATACAGATTACAAACTCAAATAAGTTTTTGCCATTATGTTTGAAAAAATGATTCATCTTGGTTTGTTGTAATTTGCTTATCATGACACAATAAATAACATCTTCAAGGTCACTCATTGCATTAAAAATGTTGTCTTTCACGTCTGGTTGGGATTCAGTGAATCTTCTCAGGTTAGGTGCTTCAGAAACGGATGGTATTGGTTCTTCTGCTTGGATGTCTGTGTTGTCTTCTTCATTGGAGCATTCTTGGATACTTTAGTTCTTTACTTCTTCAAGAATCTCCCCATCTGGCAGCGTTCCACTGTCGTCAAGCTAGGTTTGAAATGAGTAGAAAATCGAAAAAATTAACAAGGATAGACTTCGAATTATCCAAATATTTCCTTCTAAAATCTTAAATAAATGTTAATTTTTATCATTTATATAGATAGGAATTTCATGGGGAATTAAGGTGGGTTCGAACTAGCCAATTTGTCGAATCAGCCTTTGTTAAATTAATCCAAATCTTACTGTATTGTTTTTTGTAACCTCTGTAATTTCTTCCTACAAAATTTCTACTATATACCCATACACCCTCAACGCAAACGGATCAGTTTTAGTTGCAGCGACTATTGCTAATGTTTTAATGCCAGCATGAACATTTAGATCCTGGTAGTTATAGTAACTAATTAACTCTGCAGATCCAGAATAAGCGGAATAATCTGAGCCACGATTCACGAAGCGCGGGATGTAAACAAATAGGTGCAGCGACGCTGGACCGCACATACCACAGTCTACTCTCTCTCTCTCGCTCATATTCAGATTAGTGATACTGTCTAGACTGTGCGTGCGACACTTTTTCAGTGTATATGGTAGCATTTTGTTAGGAACAAACATTTACAAACTACAAACATATTTTATGTGGACAATATTGGTAACATTATACTATATATATATTTTTTTTCGTTTATTTGAGGTAGTTAACGTTCACTTTATGAACCGACTAATTATATCAACACACGATAATTTCTATGAGCGAGAGTGAAAGTTACCGAGTTTGATTCCTGATTTCAAGTGCCAGTTTTTAATTATATTTATTGGACATACGAGTTTCACGCAGGCTAAAACCTATATACATTTCATTTGAATGTAAGCTCTAAACTTTCTAAGGATATTATTTCCAGTTTATTTGATTTTGTGTTACAGGTGGGTGCCGTCACAAGATGCAGTTTCTGTTTAGGAGGATATTGAACAACTTCACAGACAACCAAAATTTCTCTACCACCAAATGAACGGGCTAAAGACAGACCGGGGAACTCGCAAACAAGACAATGGTTCCACTGACGGCCGTAAGCGCTCCTGTCAGCTCGTGCGTGCGCAGTCGTATGCGCGGTAGTGCGGCCTTTCTCCACCGAGGAGGGAACTTTAGGTCTTATGGAGAAAAACTTTATCTTCGCTCTCTCCCGGTCAACTGTTGCCAAATCCCCTAGCTCTCAGCTAACTGTTGCCGAATCTCCTCGCTCTCATTTAAGTCTGAAGGTGGTGTGCTGGGATAGAGGAATAAGCTACTGACAACCCCAAACAACCAGCGTTGCGAAACTTCTCCTATATTTAAGCGAAGATTGACCACGATGAAACAAGAAAATGACAACGCTGTTTCCCAATAGTAGCCGCGCAGTTCTCTCAGAGATGAAATCCAGTGTAGTGAATCTCTTACGTATTCTTGTTGACGTCACACAATTAGAGTAAGGGAGGGTTCAGAACATGTTGTAGAGACTGTGTAGAGGTGATAGTGTAAACAGTCTTAAGGCAACTCTTTGTGTCCAAATGAAACATGTTCACAGCACCGGATGGTTGAGTACAAGTGTGCTAATGGAATTCCTCTGATGGCGGGAAAAGGCGGTTTCCTCGAAACGTCACTTGTTGGCAAATCGTACACACGTATCTTCCCAGTGAGCTTGTAGGAAACATGGATGGATGCACCCCGCGTCGCCCCACCCCGAACAGGAAGAGAGGTCGTCTGGTGAGGTCGGAACGGGTGTTCGAACCTCCGACTCCTCACATGAGATGGGAGGTGATCATCAGGGACTCGCTGATGCAGATAGCGTGGCCCATGTCACTGAGCGCTGAGTCCGACCCCAACTGCGTCAACGGGAACGTCAAGTTGAGGTAAGGACGCTGGATCACGGGGAGGGGGGGCTCAACAGGTTTCTGGGGCTTTGCCATCAGTCCTTACCGAGGCCGGAGTGGATCTCAGAGGGGTTCGTCTTTGAATCCCCCGGCCCGAGACGTCAAAGGCGTCAAAAGGCGGGATACATTCAAAACATCAACAGGTTTCAAGGATGGTTAAACTCATCCTTTTACCTAAATAATATGATTTAGGTTGTTAGTGTTAAATGTATGCTTTAGGTTAAGTGGATCATCTAAAGAAGAGTTGAAACTCTCAACAGACTTTCAGCTGTCTTCAAATATTTAAATATTGATTTGTTATTTTAAAATGTTGTTCAACTCAAAATGAAATTAAAATATACCAACAAAAAAAACACCATAAGCAACCTTAAATTTTGATCTAAATAAATTTTTAAAATGTGTATGAAAATTTAAAATCATCTCATTTTCAGGGACGTTTTATGCAAATTACCGTACGTCTGTGACTAAGGTGAGGGTGTTAATAAAATAAATCCAGCCTTTCTTAAACAAATAAAGTCGTGTTTTTTTTACAAAGCCCCATCAGAACATTCACTCTTTTAATACGGTAGAGTGTATTATTGTCAGACACAACATCGACCTATTTCATGGCTCTAAATTGACAAATGAAGACTTTAATAGAAAAGTGTTGACCTGAAGATGTGCAACAGCTATTAAGCTACAACAATTTTTGCCGAAAGCCGGAAAGGTCACGTGCCCCTTGAGAGCTTATCTGAAACTATTCCGTCCCGTCAACCTCCTGCGGCCCCCTCTCCCTCAGACGCATCTACGGAAAATTCCCTCACTCCTTTTCAGACCCCTTTCCTATATTTTTTGTTCTGTTTTTATCTAAGTATTGCTACAGTAGCCCCATGGCTTCTTTGGTGCTGACTGACAGTTCACAGCTGACTTCTGACAGCTGCTAAACACATGTTTTTTGCAGATCATATGGTTCGGTGTAGGGATACATAATTTGGTCTGGTAGCTTTTCAAAGCCGTCAGCTGTCAGCTGTGAGCTGTCAGTCAGCACTAAAGAAGCCAGGGGGCTACTGTAGCTGTAATTTATCCCAAGATTCTTCTTGTTGTTTGAAAGGTTAACGCCGCCTTTCGTGTAGAATACTGGAATATCTTAATATGAGAATTTTTACCTTCATACAGACGGCACGCTTAAGTTAGTTTCTAGTTGGTCACGTCCAAGCAAACTTTAAAAAATTAATAGGGACAAGCGTGACATATTCTAATTCACTCTTAAAAAAATCATGCGCTTGAAAAAATAGTTAATAAAATTGGTGTACTAGCTCAGATATTTTAGACTTACTGCAAATGGTCGACTTTGTATTGACATGGACTCAGTATATGCGAGGATATAGTTCATTATGGACATTTTGTCACCACTCGTGCGTATTGATATTAGGCTGATTAGGTTGATGTGACTTATTATCGGGCTATAATTGAAATCACTTCTGTTTTTAATGAAGGATTTACTCAGCGCTATTGCAGTAAGGAACAAGGTGAATATGTGATCCGATATCACACGCGCTAATATTTCACTTCTTAGGGAAGTGGGAAGATTAAAATGTGGTTGGATCAAGATTGAACCAATCTAGTGACCGGCGCGGAGAAATTACGGTCCCGAATCAGATTCGGTGATTAATAAAAAAAAA
>CABFWB010003215.1:18541-59093 GCA_902151455.1 Timema bartmani | reverse complement strand
GTCTACATGGTGTTACATGGGGAGAGGGGGGATATAAAGGTAGGAAAAAAGCGTAACGTGGTTTATGGACGACCTCTTGCCAACAGGGCTGTTTTCTAATTCTTGGCTTCTAGAATGTTTGAGCAACGTAATGCATTCGTCTCTCGTTTCTCCTCACTTGTTCTTCGAGAAGATTTTGCCTGGGTGACCGATAGAAAGAGACAGAAGGATTTTGCACTACGTAGATATTTACTGCTAAGATAGTGTTGTTTAAATAAATGTTGAATATTATCATATTAGATCGGATCTCATTATCTCTATTAATTGATCAAAAGGAAAGTGTTAGATAAATTCGTTACAACTAAAGTTTGTAGGCCTACTTATGTTAGATGATTGGACGATCAATAAAATATGTTCATCATTATTTAACGCTTACGTTATGTCTATATCTATATTGTACATACATTTAGAGGATTTATCCCAAGTATGCAATATCCATACGCACGTAAATGTATTTTAAAACAATATTTTGAATCTGTTAAAAGTTATCACTACTACATATATTGTAGTAAACGTGGGCTTGTTGTTTAATGTGAGCTATACACGTGAGAGTCTCTGCATGTGTGTGTGTGTTGAAATATTTTAGCGTTGATTTATGTTGTAAAGATTAGTAAAAAATTATTTCAGTAAACTGGTTACGTGAAATACAAATACAAGATAGTATTTTTTTCATAGTGTTTTTGTTAGAATAAACATTGATATTAAAAAAAAAGAAGATAACTTTACTACTCTTTCAAATAAAATAGTATACTGTGTTCATGAAAATCGATTTAGCCGGTCTGGGCCGAAGAGGAGTCGTGTGTGTGTGTGTGTGTGTGTGAGTGTGAGTGTGATGACAGAGTGTTACATAATTCAGAAGTTTGTGAGTCCATCGCGTGAATGAAATATTGCAATTCTCTTTTATTGCGAAATCTATAATAAAAAACAACAGTAGTTGTATTATTATACTGTAGCGTCCTGGGACTATCGACAAGATACGGCCCTGGGAATGTTATGTAATAAACAGCCTGGTCACAAAATATTATTATATACATCCTCCTTATTTTCTAGACAATAAAAACTTCATCTTTTTCACCCACCACCCATCTACGGAACTGCTTATATTTTAGATAGGAACCTACCTATCGGAAAATTTAACTTCCATTAACACAAGCATGTTGTAGACTATAGAAAATTATTAATTCTATAAACAATATTCATGTTCTTATCGTTTCTACAGTCTCACTAGTAGTTCTGTGAAAAATAGACCTCTCTCCATGTTATTATCGTTACTATAGTCTTACTAGTAGTTCTGTGAACAGTAGACCTCCCTTCATGTCCTTATTGTTACTACAGCCTTATTAGTAGTTCTATGAACAGTAGACCTCCCTCCATGTCCTTATCGTTAATACAGTCTTACTAGTAGTTTCTGTGGAAAATAGACCTCTCTCCATGTTATTATCGTTACTATAGTCTTGCTATTAGTTATGTGAACAGTAGACCTCCCTTCATGTCCTTATCATTACTAAAGTCCCACCAGTAGCTCTACAAACAGTAGACTTCACTTCCACCTGTCTGTCAAACATTTTCTTAAAATTGGTCCGCAAATTTGGTAATAATGGCAGAACAGAGAGAAAGACGAAATGCCAAACAGTCGAACTAAAACAAGACTTTCGCCCCGTTCTGTCACTCATAATAATTAGTTCATTCAAATATTCAAATTTGATTTTTAAATGTGAGTGGTTTTGAATAACAAATATTTATTTCAATTGATACTCGTTTTTTCTTTCTTTTCGAGTTAAGACATTACTTTTTTATGAATAATATATCAAATTTCAGTATTCAATAAATAGAAGGAATAGTTTTTTACTTTGTTTATTTGAGTGTGCCTGGCGAAATTATTTAAAATGTTAAGTATATGTATTTAATAAATTTGTTCTAATTATCGCGGATATAATTTATCACTGATATTTTATTCATCTGCGCTTTTATTTTGGTAGTTTAAAGGTCGCATGAAACGTGTAAGGACTACTATTGTCAGTTTGGAGAGGTGAGGCTGGTGAGTAAGAAATGTGTGTAGGGACCAGTACTCTCATTTGGAGAGGTGAGGCTGGTGAGTAAGAAATGTGTGTAGGGACCAGTACTCTCATTTGGAGAGGTGAGGCTGGTGAGTAAGAAATGTGTGTAGGGACCAGTACTCTCATTTGGAGAGGTGAGACTGGTGAGTAAGAAATGTGTGTAGGGACCAGTACTCTCAGTTGGAGAGGTGAGACTGGTGAGTAAGAAATGTGTGTTAGGACCAGTACTGTAAGTTTGAGAGGTGAGGTTGGTGAGTCGAGATTTTTCTTCATTTTCTGCTCACATTCACCAGTGCGGCTGGAGATTTATTTAGACCTCTGTAAAAATAAATCAAATGTTCATTAGCTATCAGATAGTACTAACTTTAAATAAATACACAAACATATGATGAAATGATGAATGCATCAGTCTTAGATATGCTTGATATAAGTAGCTTCAACCTGCACTGGTGGACACGCGGACAAAGCCGTCAGCCATGGCTTGTCTGATTTGCTAACGACGGGAAGGTAGAAGTCAGAATTCCGACCTTTCGGGTCAGAGCTGAGCCCATAAGTTTAGTGTACATTCCAATTTTCACAGGAAGGAACTTTTAAAAAACTCACACATGTTTTATTAGGTCTACATTGATAGCATCCAACTATATTATTATTGTTATTTTATAGATATTGATAATATCTATAAATGTTACAGTTGCAGATAACATGACTTGACGTATGGACACGTCAGAGTAGATTTAGTAACTGTTATAACTGTCAAATAAGGTTCTTCCAATGAAAATTTGACCGTAGCATCAAACTCACCTTACGAAGGGGCTGCTTCGCTTCAGCAGAATACTCGTCGAAAACGGTCAAAATACTCTTCATATTATCTTTCAAATTTTCCGGAATCTGAGTCTTCTCCGACAGACCCTCGAGAATTGAACGGATGTATTCACCCTGAGTATTAAAGTTTTCCGTCTCCATGTTCATCAAGTAATACATCAACTTGAAGCTCTGAGTTGTCAAAAGGCTGCGCACCGTCCGCATCGCCCCGTTCAGACCCAGGGCTACGATCTTGTTTGGGTCAAAAGCGTCCAGAGCGTAGTCGTTCCTGAACACGACGTCGAGTCCAGCCTGCAGGGGCTTGTACAGCTTCAGGATCGTCTGACGGTCACCTGGGAAGGCCCTGACGTACCTTTTCAGCTCTTGCAGATCGGATTTGATGTCGTCTTTTACCAGATTGGACTTTGCCAGATCTTGGAGTACATCTTGAACGTCCGTGCACTTGCTGTCACCGATCTCATCGTTGGAGACGTTCCTTATCACGAGGAAAAAGTCAAGTTCCCAAATCTTTCGTTCCAGATAATCGTGGACGTCCGATAGTTTCTTACTCTCGCCCGCGTTTCTCAACTTCTCTCCGTCAAAACAGAGGTCCAGTTTGGTGAGCAGGAAGTACCACGCGATGTCCGACTTTCCGACTTCCTCAGCAAACTCCTTGGGTCCCACAGTGGCGATGACGTCCTTGTAGCGTCGGAGGACTGCTTGGACGGCCAGTGCCTGGTCGGGCAGGTAAAAGGCGGCGCTGTACAGCGTCTTTGTGAGCTTCAGGGAGTCTTCGTAATCCTGATTGTGCTCTTCGCTGAAGTTCAGAGCAATTCTGACGGAATCCTCCACTTGCTTATCGTCCAGCTGATAGGGTGAGTCCTTGTCCATAGTGGGAACGTCGGTTGATAGCTTGACCAGGCACTGGAACAAGTGCAGGTTCTGCTCTATATACCTCACTTGGGAATGTGTGTTTGTTTATACCTGACCAACGAGTGTTCTACTGAGTGATGAGAACAATTCACAGGCACAGTTTAAACAAGCTATGCTCATTATAATTATATCAGTGGACGGATAAATGCCGTGGGAGTATTTCGTTCGTACTCAACATTAAAAACAGAGTTCTTCATTTAAAAGTTTGTTTTTTACAGAAACGAACAAGACATTTGTTTATACAGTATATCTGTGTGCGTATTTAAACTGAAAAAGTTATTTTAAGATAAAATTCAAGAGTACAATGAATCTTTCACTGGACTTTCCTGGAAACTGTTCACAAACCACCACTGGAATACATGCATATAGTAGCTATATCCTCACCCATAACCTTCGTCCCTATGCGGCAGTGCACCGCGTCTTACTACCTGTCCAGTTTATACTAACTACGCTAATCAGTTAGGTGTAAGGAAGGTTTAATTTATGGGAAGTGTACCCGCATTTGCATTGAAGGAGAATATAAAATCATTTAGAAAAATCAATTTTCTGTACACCTGACCGGGATTTTAACTCCAATCTCCCCATCATAGGCAGTCTAGTCTATGGTGATAGTGATGCCTTACACCATGCAGCCACTGAAGCAGGTCACACATAAAATTCTTGGTAAAATTGGTCTTTCTAATCTTTGAATTCTTAATTTTAATTTATTTGAACCGACTGATTATATCAACACATGACTTATAAACTAACTTACATCTAGAACAGACACAACACTCAGCCTCCAGCCATTAATTTATCACTGTGAAAAGGTAGACCCACATTTCAGCAATGATACATTTTTAGGACACGCCAGGATTCGAACCCGGAACCCTTATTTAGTAGATAGACATACCACTTACATAGGTAAGGTGTCAGACTAATCTTTGAAAAAACAAAATTGAATAAATTATTACAATCATTATACATTTACTTAAATTTATCATACTTACCAAATTACTTAAAAAAATAATGAGAAATGTTCTTGAAAACCAACTCCCCGACATATTTTAAAGATAATTCTGATAATTTAGGAACTGAAGAAAACCCTTTTCCCGTCTTGCGCTGCACAAGACTACGCCCGTTTCAAAATGGCGATGAACCATAGTTAATCAGTCAGACCGGAATAAACTCGCAAAGTTTAGTTCTGTGAGTTATTTTAATGAGCTCTTTGTTTCCATTGAATCCCGACCATCAACATCAGCCCAATTAATGCCAACTTAACAAGAACTGTTCCCGGAATGAATGGTCTTTGTGTTTCCTGGGCAGTGCTGCCATCTGGTGCTATTAAAATATCCCCAGAAACGATCAAAATGATCTAATTTCTCAATAAAACAACTATATTTAATAAATGTTCCTCTTGTTTCCTAAACGAAGGAGGTAAGGTTTCTTAGCAAAGAAATTAAAAGCTTAATCTACAGAAGTTGTAGTCAATACAGGCTCAAAATATATTGACCTGCCTAAGTTCGTGATTCAAGATAAATATCGTCGTAAATTATTATCCTAAACACTTGTATCGGTAGAAAGAGATAATATAAGGAACTGACTTTCACATGGACTCATTTTTCTTCTTTTTCCCATCTCATCTTACTACCCGCTAGGCCTATATAAATGTTAAATACGGTAGGGTGTGTAGAATGAGTACCCTCATTTGTAGATAGAGAGAATGTGAAACCATTTAGGGGAAACTACCCGCCCGGGATTCAAGCCCTGTTATCTCCATCACTGACAGTCTAGTGTAATGCGATAGTGATGTCTTAGACCATGCAACCATTGATGTGGGTAATTCAAAATCAAGTAAACTAAAGATTAAAAAAAAAATCACTTAAGGATATAGCTAACGTATAGTTTTTTTAAAAGCTATAAATCCCGGAATCTGCGAGAGCCGTTATGGAAACAAAGCTAGATCTAAAGGTAAGAAATGTACAGTGTATTGGCAGCACTGCTTCTAGTGCCTTTGGAAGGAACAAAGCTAGATCTAAAGGTAAGAAATGTACAGTGTATTGGCAGCACTGCTTTTAGTGCCTTTGGAGGGAACAAAGCTAGATCTAAAGGTAAGAAATGTACAGTGTATTGGCAGCACTGCTCCTAGTGCCTTTGGAGTGAACAAAGCTAAATCTAAAAGTAAGAAATGTACAGTGTATTGGTAGCACTGCTTTTAGTACCTCTGGAGCGAACAAAGCTAGATCTAATGGAAAGAAATGTACAGTGTATTGGCAGCACTGCTCCTAGTGCCTCTGGAGCGAACAAGATATATCCGTGGAACCTGAGACCTGACAAAACAATGTCCCAGCGTCCAGTTACCGGTCATAAGTTCGCTTTGGTACAGTCGCAGTACTCGGGGACCTCGAGCTTATGTGCCTCAGTGTATCTTACAATTCTGTATGTACCTACAGCCCAAAATAGTTTAATGGGTTTTGTTCAAACTCGATATTTAAATATTACATGCTCATACATTGTTCTTTTTTAAAAATATTGATTCCAACACTCAAATTAAGGATAGCTTACTAATGACTAATTTTTTGTAAATTTGAAGAAAAAAATGGACTAGGCAATTTTGGTCAAAATCAATATTTGAAGAAAGTTTCATTAGATTAACTGAATAATTGTTGTTTTTTCTTATAAACCCTATAATGGAGTGGTTTACTGATTCTTGATATTTGACAAATGTTGTCACAAGCACTGGCGCCGGCTCCATGGGTCTGGGGACGAGTCCCCTAATGTAGTCGGTGAGGGGCAGAGCTCCCCCAATATTTTAATGTATCTGAACATAGAAGTACTTAACGCACATCAGGCTGTGCTGGACCACTTGGATTTTAGACCACTCGTAAAAGCGTTAATCAAAAGCAACCCAGTGCGTAGAAAAACTTTTGCCTTATTCTGAAGTCATTTTGATAGACTTTTATTGAGTATTTCTTTGATATTTTCTTTGATTATTTAAATATAGAGTATTAAATTTAAATGTCCTTGCTTATTTTATTTTAATATTCTATTCATTAAACTGTTAAGATGCTCTGTGAATAGTATGTTTCCATTGGTTCAAATTATTTCACACATCTCCTACATCCAAGAAGAGAAAGCTTGTTTTAGAGTGGGATGTACCCAGGCACAGCTTTGTTGTATCAAGCTGTTTAAACTAATACAGTTTAATTGAAAAAAAACTAAAATTCAAGTCCTAAATAAGCCCAAAGCTCAAGTTTTGAGGCCTTAATTTTTTTTAATCTCTCGGACCCCCCACCCACCCCCAGACCCCCCAATAATTTTCACAGGTCGGTCACAAGACAAGTCTGCACGATTGTGACGTCATATTTATTTTTTGGTGAACTACTTCTTAAAACTGGAGATAAAACATTTTATTTATTGAATCCTGGGGGTTGTATTAACATATCTGGTCTACAGCAGAACCGACGTTAGTGACACATTCAACCACGGAGCGCTGTAGTGGACTCGTGAGTGTGAGAATTGTTATTACTGAGAGTGCGTTCCTTACATTTAAACAGGGGTGCGGGGGCCTATCACATCTCTCTATTTTAACCTTGACTTGATTTAATTGTAGTTGTGATGTATCTCAGTAGGTGTCAAGTGCAAGTCAGCCCAAGCTATAAAGCTGGCGACATGTTCCCGCTCAAGAACAGTAATATTGCCAGAGGAAAGTGCCAGTAAGTTAGTTGCGCGGGTCGTCGTGAGCTCGGGATGAAAACAAACCTCACACCTTTATTCGGGAAGCGATGGTCGCAAAAATAAAAACTCTGTCATTTTATTAACGGTCGTCAATTATTTTCGAGGATGCCGTAAGTGTTAAATTTCATTTGATGAAAAAAAAAAAAATACAGCAATAAAACAGGTTTACGTTCCGAACCATTCCCCTCACCCCTCCGCCATACTTTTTATACACCTTGAAGAAAGACAGATAGAGAAAGCTGCGAGAGATAGAGAGAGAGAGAGCTGCTAGAGATAGAGAGAACTGCTAGAGATAGAGAGAGCTGCTAGAGATAGAGAGAGCTGCTAGAGATAGAGAGAGAGCTGCTAGAGATAGAGAGAGAACTGCGAGAGATAGAGAGAACTGCGAGAGATAGAGAGAACTGCGAGAGATAGAGAGAACTGCGATAGTATAGAGAGAACTGCGAGAGATAGAGAGAACTGCGAGAGATAGAGAGAACTGCGAGAGATAGAGAGAACTGCGAGAGATAGCGATAACTGTGAGAGAATGAGAGACAAAGAGAACTGTGAGAGTAAGAGAGGAGATAGTCAAGTTGTCCCGAGGTGTACAGGGTTCGGTCAGACCGACAAGCGTGTGAGTGTGCGAGCGAGCGACTGGGTGGCCAAACTGGCGAGCGTGCGAGCGCGTGATTAGCAGATAGCTCCCGATAGTTGTTGACGAGGGGGCTCCGAATCTTGGCTCAGTGAACTGAGGGTGGTTTTTGACAAGTGATTTATTGTTGTGGTTTTCTCCTCCTCTCTCCACGCTAATGGTGATTCTTATTTGTAAAGGCCTACTTTGATTATAATATTGAACTATTTTAACATATCAGTTTTACATATATATAGGTATGGTTTATGATATTACCAATTAAATTAGGCCGTTAATAGCAAGTGTACTAAACATATCGACAGTAATAAAAATGTCAAAATGAGAAGTTTTTCTAGCACTCACTGAACCAACATACAATAATATTGCTCGCCCATTCTGGCCATCCCTTAACATTGTCAACCACTCTGCCAGTCGATGGGGAGGCTCGATATTATTTACACGCCTTCAGAGCCTGAGAAGAAACTGACGCCTGGCGCCGGGACGCTCCGAGGAACTCAATACATTATTAGTAATAAACAAGGTGCCACTCACACGTAAAAACACAACGTCCCTCTCTCCGAACCTTGGCTCCACGTTCAGTTTGTTCCACTTTCCCTTGATACGGAACTTGGTGGCTCAGTGGTAGAGCAGCCGCTCTCGAGTCTGGTCATATTTTAACAGGATCACAACAGAATATCCTAGGTATGGTAAACCACCACAAGACTTCTAATCGGTGTCCCTGCCCACTCAGCCACCAGGGTAACAGTCTGATCATAATACAAAGAGGATTTGACCCTTCTAACCGGGTAATAAAGCTACTGGGTTAGCTTTTAACCCGGTATTAAAATTACTAACACTGTACGCTTTTCATAACTGAACTAAGTTAGTTTCCAGGGGGAGGCCGTTCTAAGCCAGGTGATTACCCCACAACAAACCCCTTTTCTCCCTACATTAGTTCTCAAACACTTAGCTGAGTCTGACTATTGATCTTCTAGTCCTGCGTTCATTACCAGGAATGTGTCATTTATAAAACTGGATCTATGATCTCCCCTGCTCGCTAAATATTACATAAATGACTGACAGGAGGTTGTTTTGTATCCTATGTTGAAGTTGGTGGAGTGATATTAAGTTTTTTGTTGTTTGTCGGAGGTGTTAGTTTTAATTAAGTCTATTCATATAGTTTCTAGAGATACTTTATGAAGTTCCAGGGCCAAATATAGAGATGTGTAGGCCCCGGGGATGGTTCAGGGCCGAATATAGAGCAATGAAGGCCCCGGGGCTGTGTCAGGGCTGGGTATAGAGCTTGGAGGCCCTGGGGTATGTCAGTGCTGGGTATAGAGCTTTGGAGGCCCCGGGGCTGTTTAAGGGCCGGGTATAGAGCTTTGCAGGCCCTGGAGATGGTTCAGGGCCCAATATAGAGCTGTGTAGGCCCCGGGACTGGTTCAGGGCCGAATATAGAGCTGTGTAGGCCCCAGGGTTGTGTCAGGGCCGGGTATAGAGCTTTGGAGGCCCTGGGGTATGACAGGGCTGGATATAGAGCTGTGGAGGCCCCGGGGGTATGTCAGGGCTGGATATAGAGCTGTGGAGGCCCCGGGGCTGTGGCAGGGCCGGGTATAGAGCTTGGAGGTCCTGGGGTATGTCAGGGCTGGATATAGAGCTGTGGAGGCCCCGGGGCTGTGACAGGGCCGAATATAGAGCAGTGGAGGCCCCGGGGGTGGTTCAGGGCCGAATATAGAGCAGTGGAGGCCCCGGGGGTCGTTCAGGGCCGAATATAGAGCAGTGGAGGTCCCGTGGGTGGCTCAGGGCCAAATAGAGAGCTGTGGATATCGCCGTCCCTTAAATATGACCATGGTTTGTACAAATCTTACTTTTGATGAATGTAATATACTCAACCAAACAATATCTTGAATGAAAGGTTGATTGTTCTGCTTGTTGTAACGAGCTGTTTGTTGTGTCAGGATGTAAATTAAAGTGTCTTAGCTTTCAAGGTCAAGAGAGGCCGATAAAGAATAGGTATATTTATCATCAGCGATTGTGCAGCGTCGAAACACTAGTATTTCGGAGGCAAAGAACTAGTAGCACTTCGGGGGTATGATGCTAAGGACACACCTACAAGGGATGGTGCCAATTTCTATAGCGTACCAACTATCGTACTCGAACGTGTCTACGTACCATTTCTCCCAGTCAGACATGTATACGTACCAACTATCGTACTAGGCGATACCCACGTACCATTTCTCCTAATAAAACATGTATACGTACCAACTATCATACGAGGCGATGCCCACGTACCATTTCTCCTACTTGGACATGTATACGTACCAACTAACGTACTAGGCGATGCCCACGTACCATTTCTCCTACTTGGACATGTATACGTACCAACTATCGTACTAGGCGATGCCCACGTACCATTTCTCCTAATAAAACATGTATACGTACCAACTATCATACTAGGCGATGCCCACGTACCATTTCTCCTACTTGGACATGTATACGTACCAACTATCATACTAGGCGATGCCCACGTATCAACTCCCTTACTAGGTCATGTCTACGTACCAACTATTCTACTTGGACAAGCCAACACCCTCATATCATCCAGCAGTATATTTACCACCCTGGTGCTGACGTCACTGAGTAGCATTATAAACCCTCTCTTCTTTCAGCAACCTTCGCTCATTATCTCGGCCAGGTCTGAGACACTTGACCCATCTCGGACCACCAGATACTCAATTACTCACGAGTCTTGTAGCTTGGCTTTTAGGTTGGGGCACTGATAGTCAGTCCCTGGTTATATATAATGCTGGAACACGGCTAGTTCCTGGTTGTATATAATGCTGAAACACTGCTAGTCCCTAGTTATATAGGGGCTGGGACACTGGTAGTCCCTGGTTATATACAAAGCTAGAACACTGCTAGTGCCTGGTTATATACAATGCTAGAACACTGCTAGTCCCTAGTTATATAGGGGCTGGGACATTGGTAGTCCCTGGTTATATACAATGCTAGAACACTGCTAGTCCCTGGTTATATACAATGCTAGAACACTGCTAGTCCCTAGTTATATAGGGGCTGGGACACTGGTAGTCCCTGGTTATATATAATGCTGGAACACTGCTAGTCCCTGGTTATATACAGTGCTGGAACACGGCTAGTCCCTTGGTTGTATATAATGCTGAAACACTGCTAGTCCCTAGTTATATAGGGGCTGGGACACTGGTAGTCCCTGGTTATATACAATGCTAGAACACTGCTAGTCCCTGGTTATATACAATGCTAGAAAACGGCTTGTCCCTGGTTATATACAATGCTAGAACACTGCTTGTCCCGGGTTATATAAGGGCTGGAACACTGATTGTCCCTGGTCATATACAATACTAGAAAACGGCTTGTCCCTGGTTATATACAATTACTAGAAAACGGCTTGTCCCTGGTTATATATAATGCTGGAACACTGCTAGTCCCTAGTTATATAGGGGCTGGGACACTGGTAGTCCCTGGTTATGTACAATGCTAGAACACTGCTAGTCCCTGGTTATATACAATGCTAGAACACTGCTTGTCCCGGGTTATATAAGGGCTGGGACACTGGTAGTCCCTGGTTATATATAATGCTGGAACACTGCTAGTCCCTGGTTATATAAGGGCTGGGACACTGATTGTCCCTGGTCATATACAATACTAGAAAACGGCTTGTCCCTGGTTATATAAGGGCTGGAACACTGCCAGGGGCGTCGCACCGGGGAGGTGAGGTTGGAGGGTGTCACCCCTCCCTCTCCCCCAATGTTGGTTAAAAGCTTGAAAGTTGGGAGTTTTGTGAGATTTGAGATCTGGAGTTGGGAAATTCCAGGCTTATTTCTTTCTGTACCCCATTACTTTCTATTATGAAAGTCCTTAACCACAGACTTGTACAGAAAAATTTAAAATTCCCCAGCTGTTGATCCCTACTCTACAAAAAATCCCAACTTCAAACATCACCAAACATTGAAAGGAGATTCTTCTGTAGTAGATTGTAGAGAGCTTAGTTAATCAAGTAGTCCAGTAGCGCCGTTGTCGGTAGACAGAGACAACGGTCGGTGAGTGTATGCCGAATGAGGTATGGAAACTAATCATAAGGGAACATGAGCTTGCCCAGTAGCAAAATATCACTCAGCTAGCAATGCTTGAAGTGGCAGCTATATCAGCCAATGTTTTGTTTATGGTTTAGTGGTTTAGTTGTGACTTTCTTGGCTGCTAGACTGTCGCAGTTTTATGATTCAAATTATCATCTGTTGTACAGCCAATGCATTAATTAGGGATTTATTAAATGTTGAGGGCATAAATGCAGTGAATGTTACGCAATATTTTATTGTTTTCTTATCAAAAGCTCTGACTAATGAAATGAGAACATTGAGGTTAGTGTTAATTGTTTGACTTCTGAAATACACACTAATTTTTCTAGCAAATATCCATACTAGTTTGAATTGAACTGATGTATCTTATTTCATGGTTCATTAAAATAGGCTCTCATGAAAGCAATTTAGTCTCAACGCAACAATGAACGAAGAAGTTTAATAAGGCTGTGCTACATTGTTACAGCTCTTATAATTTTTCATTTAACTAAGTAAACTACATTAAACAAAAAATAAGGTTTTTTTTACACCTTTTAACATTTTAACATTTGGGATTCATTTTTAAATTCGTTATTTGGTGTTCAATTTGCGTGAAATTTCGTATAACAATGTTGTTTAGAGTGCTGATTTCGAATTTGCCGTAAGTTATTTAATAAAATGTCAGGGGAAGCCCCTTTACCCTCACGTGCTAAATTACAATGTTTTGAATAGTTTATTCACGTACCAGTATTAACATTTTAGGGAAACTTACATGACGTTATGAAGAAGGGCATTGGTAGACAGGTATCAAAATACTATAGAAATATAGACAAATTCAATTTTTTATTGCTTTATTTTACAGTTTAATTTTTTTTAAATAAACATGGCCAAATTGCTAATTTTTTTTTATAAAGAGTAGAGCGAGTTCTACATCTCCGGGAACTTACTAGTTAAATATTGCTTCCAAGTGTGTAGTAATAAATCAGCGGTTTCCAACCTGGAGGTCGCAGCGTGTATTGTGTGGGGTCACAATATAGAGGTTTTAGCGTTATATTTACTTTTTCAAGGATTTTAATGATTATAGGAAGATGCGTAATTCTAATAGAAATCCAAGTTGTTAAAGTGCTAAAAAGGACCTAGTTACTGCTTAGGTTCCTTTTGTCTATTCCATTCTGATAGCTCCTTGCTGACTTGGTTTACTGTGGCAGCCTTGAAATGCTGCTAGCATAATATAAAATCATCTCCCAACCCCGGGCTTGTTGATTCTAATATACTACATATCAGTAGCATATACTCATTATTATAAGCAATTTATAATAATTAAAACAAGCATTAGTGGACGTGCGGGTTTAATGTCATGTCTAGTCTAGTAATGTTTAGTGTCTTTTGGTTTGGTTTGTTGGTGAAATAGAAGTAAGGATTTTAATTCTGGCCAGGGATAGTTTATCCTAATATCCCTCCAAGCGAATAAGGGTACATTTCCTCTAAATCTTACCTATCCCACTGGTGTAGCTAACTGTATATAGTCCGGGCTGGTAGTAATACACAGTGAAAAAACTTAAAAACTAGGATTTGAACGCTTTGAATTTATCAAAGGGTCGCGATGGCCGCAGAGAGAAAAGTTGTGGTCATAAACTACAAAATGTTTGAAACCGCTGTAGTAAAGTCAGCTAAATTTTTTAATCTAATAAAATACAAGACTTGAACGATATCTGCAAATTTAAATAAATATATTTAAGCTCAATTGGGTATTTAGCTCAGATGCAGGTAAACTGAAATAAATAATAATTCAAGTTATTTCCTTATGCACTGAAAAANCCCCCCCCCCCCCTCCCCCGTTTACAAAACATTACCCTTGTACTCTCCTTTGACACTAGGGAATTTTTGTAATTTCGGAATCCTTAGAGTTGGGAAAAACACTGGTTTACCCCCCCATTTCCCAAATATATATTGTGCAATGCCCCTGAACACTGCTGATACCTGGTTATATCTAGGACTATGGACACTCTGACCATAGATAAGGGAGTAGACATTGGCTACTAGACCCCGGTTCCATCCCAATCCAGGTATATTTGTTGCGCTGGGACAGGTGCAGCCATCTGTCAGGTGAAAGAAGAACTCCGTGCTCATGTCTGGCACATTCTATCGGGAGAACTAACAACTAGTCCTACTGAAGATGAGAGTATCGACACAAGCCGGAGATTATCCTCCCTCAACAGCTGAGTGGAGCATTCATTAACTGGCGTATTAGAGGAGGAAACAATGGACTGTAAATATTTGAGAAGAGCACAAGACAAAGGACTGTAGAACAATAAGAGATAGGGTGAGTGACAGTAGTGACTATCTGCGGGTGCGGTGATAAAATAAAATCGAGAAAATATTGAGGCATACCTCCCTTAGCTTACCAAGCCGGGATTCAAACCCCAACATCCCCCTCTCACCCAAACTAGACTAAACGAGCTTAAGATCCTCGCACTGGTTTGATTCTTTGATAAAGCTCAATAAGGGCGATATTTGAATGCTCCGTTTCCCTCCCTTCCACCTTGAATGGTTCACTTCCCAAGAATTCAAGCATTGAAACTACCCCCTTATCCTCGCGGCTCGCACTAGTGTCCAGAGTTCAATTCCCCCCTCCTTCCCTCTGATGTTTGCTCAGAGAGGCTCTCTTAGCAATCCACGGGGGGAACAGGGGTGCTCTAGCCAATAACACAGACTAGGGGTGTGCGAAGCTTCGAAACTTCGAATTTACTTCGGAACAAATATCAGTTTCGATTTCACTTCGAAAAAAAAAATCCGGCCTCTACGATTACGAATCTTCGCCAAAATGGTGAATTATGTACAGTACAAGACAACATTCGTGGGAAAACCTGAATAAATGTAATAATACGTTGTGATAATAACTTGGTTTGTCAGAATATTACAACTTGTGCAACCAAACATTTCCAAGGGATCTTAGTGCGTGAAGTTATATTAATAACCACAATATAATATTTTTCAAGCATAAAACAACAAAGAAAATACATTCCAACTTTGATTTGGCCTCGTGAATATTTTGTAGGCTACATTAGATTTGACTTCGCTTCGAATTTAAAAAAGGTAACTTCGCTCACTTCTAATAGAATCTTTTAAAATCAATGAAGATATATTTTAAATGGAATCTACTACGCTACGGACCTAATATTCACCATAAGTAACAATTTGTCTAGAATTGTTCTGAGTATTGAGTTCTCGTCAAGAACAACATTTACCCTCAGCAAAGTGTACTATTGGGCCGGAGATAATACTCAGTGGAACCATTGAAACACTTTAGAAAGTAATAAACAAAAATTACATTAAAAGCTCGCTTTAGGCAATAGATTTTGGTAAAGGTGAGCTTGTTAACTTTAAGTACTAAAGGATCATTAATTAATACAAGTTTTAAATGGCCTTGTGACAAACGCAACACGAGATAGCTTGCCGACCTGCACTAGAATGGATGGAAGTGATTTTTATTTTGCTTTTTTTTTACTATCGGGTAAGACTGGTGCTTAATTTTTAATTACTCACCTAAAGAGAAAGTATTGTAATCATGAACATTTTAAAGCTCAAGATTATGATGAACATTGGTGTTTTATTTGCCACCGAACGCCAAAAAAAGTGGGTTTTACAATTATATCTATTGGGTCTAACGCCAAAACTGTTTTTTTGGATTTTGTTCAACCTTGATATTTATATGTTAAACCTATACATTGGGACGTTTATTATTTTATTTTGACCCAAAATGTAAAATTAAGGGAACTTTACACTTGAGTGATTTTCGAACATTAATTTTTTTTTTTAAAGTAGCTCTAACAATTTTGTTTACAGTGTATATATGGGGAGTTCTTGACATTCAAATTTTATTACTTCTTTTTCAAAGAAATATTCATTTAACGGTAGTAAACAGATAAAAGATTTTTTTAATTCAAGTTTTTTTAAATGCCTTAAACAATTTGGTTTAAAATTGGCATATGGGGACTATTTTAAATGATAAGTAATAATGTATGTTTATTTTTATAACACACATTAATTTAAGGCTAATTTATTTTAGCAAATTTTAGAAAACGGGATTTTTTTATCTTTTGAAAATAGCCTTAAAATTTAGTTGAGAATTAGTATCTTTTAAAAATCTTTTTAGTGAAAAATTAAAATACATTTTTATTTTTTCAAACATAACTAATTTGAAGGTAGCTTACAAATAAATGAAATTTGAACATTTAGTTTCAAACTACAATAAACTATAGAAGAGAGTTTTAACGATTGTGTCTTAACATTTATTTAAGTTATATAATTATAATTAAATATGTAAGAAATATTGATAATGTTAATTTTTACCGTTAATTTAACTGGTAATTCAACTTACGGGTGAATGAAATAAACTCAACTAAACTCAAAGTTTTATATGAAGCCTTCTTTCAAGCCCCAACATTGATTGAAAGTCACTAACATTTGACATTTTAGATATATGTATTATATGATTTGTTAGTTATAAAGTTCATATAAAAATCTATCAAAAACTTCCATTATATACTGCCTCATGGTATGATCTATATTTACATCACTAATCAAACGGACTAAGATTCTAATACAATAGTTGTAATATTTTAGTCCACCATTGTGGCATTGTGGGGGGGCCCAGATAGAACAAGCTGTGATTGGCTGAAATCCCTGGCTAGTGATTGGCTGTTGGCACAGCGTCAGGACTTCCCCCCTCCCATTGACCCCCTTTCCACGGTTTGTATGTCTTCCAAACTTGTTGGTTCCTATCTCACTAGTTTTTTTTATGTGTGCGCATTGGTTTTTTATGTGTGCGCGTTGGTTTTTATGTGTGCACATTGGTTTTTTATGTGCGCGCATTGGTTTTTATGTGTGAGGATTGGTTTTTATGTGTGCGCATTGGATCATATGTCTGGGTAGGATTGGGACTGGCGTGGGAGTTTATTTGTGGAAATTTTTCTATTTATTGGTTGGGGAACGTGCAGTCCATGGCGTCGGGCACTCCTCCCACGACTCTGGTTAGGATTGGGAGTGACGTGGGGTTTTTTATTTAATGATGTGGGAGTTTTTATTTATTGGTGGGGGGGAACGTGTATTTCGTGGAGTTGGGCACTCCTCCAGTGACGTCCCATAAAATGTCGGCATTTCTACTGAGGGCGGGAACGTGCAGGAGCATCCTCTCTGGCCAGCCGTTTAGAGTAGAGTGTGAGAAATGGTTCCCAGCCGTAGCCCCTGAATCTATTTTGGTGTTACAACCCTCCCCTCCCCCATCTATGTGGTAAAGGTTTTTCCAGTGACGTCATCGCAACCCTGGCACCAGTTTGGAGGCTCGATAAGACAAGTTGAGACAAAAATATATCATGACCTTGAATGATGTCACAATCCCCCATCCCTTCCCCATATATGTGGTAATGGGTTTTTCCAGTGATGTCGCAACTAGAGAGCATTGACACAGCTCTGATTATACACAATCAGGGGCCTCGGAAGTCTCACGGTGATTTATAATCCTCAGTAAAGGTCCGCTACCCCCCCAAAGTCTACTAAAATTGGTTATTCAGTATCGTCCGTCGACATGCGCGGATGTAGGTATCCGCCATACCAACATGAACAACGAGTCAAGTAGAAATGTTCCAGCGTTTACGTGGAATGAGGGAGAGTAGAAAACCACCCCACTTCACCCAAGCGAAATTTGAACCCATGACCTCCCTGTCATAACTAGATGAGTTACACGCACCCTTTCTGGCTAAACGTCTATATATTTTAATTATGATAGTGCGATAGTGATGATTAAGAAAATGTTCCAGCATTTTTTTACCTGGAGGGAGAACTACCAACAGTTTACCCAGCAATTATTTGATTACATCCCCCCGCCAGAATAAGATGAGCCTGACATTTAGACGGCGTGCCCACCGGGATTTGAGCCTTGATATCTTTCGCGATGTTAGCACCACTAATGTCTGTTAGAACGGTCGTCCAATCAGATACTTACTTCCGAGTGTACCCCACATTTGCGAGATTGAAAAAATAAGGCAAAATCAAACAGGATTTTACTGGTCGGCAAAATTTTCCGTTTGATATAACTAGACCAGGTAGAATGTGTACACGCATTTGCTTGGCGTGAGAAAATAAATTTCAGTACGCCAGAAGGGGAATCAAACGTCGATCACTCTGTCATCGGCCGTCTAGTATAACACGATAGTGACGCCTTAGACCATTCGACCGTCAATGCAAGTATACAAAAATTATTATAAAATGCATTCCCAATCATTTTAATATACTAGTCAACCAAATTGAGTTATGGATTTAAAAGGGGTCCAATTTTATAAAACACATGAGAAATGTTCAGATATAGAATATGTTGATTAATCATATGGCTTATACCTCCCTGCTAAAGGCCACGAAGACTAATTCATGTCTAACCAATGGAAATAAAAAAGACACAACCAAATTATATAATTTTGTAGTTATGTTAAATATCTGGGCCACGAGCTAGCTTCCACACCAAAAACAAATTTAAATTGGTTTCTATGTTCTTTGGCTGAAAATGTATATTAAATCATGTTGAGGGATTAAAATCCTCATCGCAACCCCCTCCTCCAAAGCGGGAGTATTGGTTACAAAAAAGTCTTTAAGGATGCTGTATACCTCTGAAGCAATGACAGGTCAAGATAGAATCCTTAGTGTAGATGTATTTTGCTTTTAAAGGTATAACGCTGAAACAGTCATCAACATGCACGTATGTCGAAGAATTTTATTTTTCAACCCCCTGTCAGAACTAGCAGTATATTTGGTAGGTCTGAGGAAGATATAAAATGTACTTGCACTTGTGTGAAGGATGAGCGATATGGTCGACCTGTATTGAACCCCCCCAACTTCCCTGTTAATAGCCACGAAGTTAAGCTTATTGGTATTTATAGCCGCGTCCTACTGGTATACGATTAAGTACAAATTACGTTATTGGATTAGGAATTGGGAAGGTTGAATCAACATTTGCGTGGAGGCAAAGTGGAAAACTACCCCCAGTTCACCCAACAAATATTCACACATCGATCTCCCCCATACTCGGCAGTCAAACTCAACACGAAATTAACACCCTAACTACGCCAACGAGACGGGTTTTATCGCTAATATAATCAAATAATTCCTTCCATCATCTTTACTTTGTTAAGTGAAGCATTATTTGCGCTAAGGGAGAGTGGAAAATCAGCCGCAGTACACCCTTATAGGATTCGGAACCCACAAGCCTCAGCAGGTATTAGAACTCCAACCACCTGCTCCACCATCAGAAAGCCCAAGCAGGAATTCGAACCCAACCTCCATCCACCTCTGGAAAGAGTCTGACATTTAGACTATGTGCCCATTGGTGCAGGTAGCTAACTACTGAATATAAAAAACTTTAAAAAGCATCCATACCACTGGCGCATTTGCGTGGGAGTGAAACTGGAAAACCATACAGACATAGTAACATTAACGTGCTAGTTTGTAGAGTGGGAATAAGAAGGGAGAAATGTACCCGCATCGGTATGGTAGTAGAGAACGAAATGTGTCTTCTTACTACCCTTTGGGCACAGCCCGTGGTGGATGAGTGAGGAAACCGGTCTCAGTACACACGCACGACAGAGATTCGAAACCTCAATCCCTCCCGTCACCATTTATTTAGCTAACCCGTGGTACCTAGTGATGCTTTTATTCCTTTATAGATTTATGCATCATAACCAGATTTGGTTGTATATTAAATAATTATTTTCCGGAACGTATTCATTAACGAACACATAATATAATAGTTTGGTTTTGAATAGCAAAAAAGACAGTACGCTATAATATTTATCATTGTTAACACGTTTTTTTATTTCAATTGTACCCAACCAATATTTAACACAATAAGCCTAGCTGGAAACTAATACTGAGCAATCGTTGGTGGGGCCGCTCTCTCGATAAAAGCCCACCAACATTTGTTTTGTTTGATAACTACTGTCAGTATGTAGGTGTGTAGTTATCCGCCATACCACCATGGACCCTTGGTGGCGGTGTACGAAGATAATGTGGTAGACAGGAGTAAGGAAATGTTCGAGCGTTTACGTGGAGGGAGAGTGGGAAACCATTTAGTGAGAACTACCAACAGTACACCTCGGCAGGTATTCAAATCCCCAACCTTACCCAGCATAAATTCTAACAACGATATCTTTCGCCTGGTGCTTCATGCTCTGTAGTTGCCAAATCCGAGAGAATAATATGGTGTTTCATATTGCACGCACCCGTTCTGTCCCAAGAATATATTTTAATGAAATCCTTGGAATCTCAAAGACAGAAAGCTTCCGGCAATATACACGTGACAACTTTGCTGGAATAAAATATTAAATAGCAGAGATGGGTAAATGTTAATCATTATTGATTACACACATGTAGTTAATATAGCTTTAGCAAGTAGAATATATGAGTAGAAAGGAGGAATAAGTATACTATTATTATTTTTTCACTGCTTAAATATTCTTATAATTTTAACTGGATTTGGTTTAAGGTAAGGTGTCACACACCCGCACGCACATGAACTCGACACATTTTAGCACCGCGTCTTACTACCCATTCGGATTAGACGCTTAAGTACTAGTTACGCTAATGGGCTAGAAAATTGGATAGTTAGTAAATTAAAATTAGTGGGAATGCATTTTATAATAATTTTTGTATACTTGCATTGACGGTCACATGGTCTAAGCCGTCACTATCGTGTTATACTAGATGGCCGATGACAGCGTGATCAACGTTTAATTCCCGTTCTGGCGTACTGAAATTTACTTTCTCACTCCAAGCAAATGCGTGTACACATTCTACCTGGTCTAATTATATCAAACGGAAAATTTGGTCGACCAGCAAAATCCTGTTTGATTTTGCCTTATTTTTTCACCCTCGCAAATGTGGGATGCACTTGGAAGGAAGTATTTGATTGGACGACCGTTCTAACAGACATTAGTGGTGCTAACATCGCGAAAGATATCGAGGCTCAAATCCTGGTGGGCACGTCGTCTAAATGTCAGGCTCATCTAATTCTGGTGGAGGGATGTAATCAAATAATTGCTGGGTAAACTGTTGGTATTTCTCCCTCCAGGTAAAAAATGCTGGAACAATTTCTTAATCATCACTACCGCACTATCATGATTAAAATATGAAGACGTTTAGCCAGAAAGGTTGCGTGTAACTCATCTAGTTATGACAGAGAGGTCATGGGTTCAAATTTCGCTCGGGTGAAGTGGGGTGGTTTTCTACTCTCCATCATTCCACGTAAACGCTGGAACATTTCTACTTGACTCGTTGCTCATGTTGGTATGGCGGATACCTACATCCGCGCATGTCAACGGACGATACCAAACAATCAATTTTAGTAGACTTTCGTGGGGGGATAGCGGCCCCTAACTGAGAATTATAAACCACTGTGAGGCTTTCGAGGCCTCTGATTGTGCATAATCAGAGCTTTGTCAATGCTCTCTAGTTGCAACATCACCGGGAAATAAGCCATTACCACATAGATGGGCGAAGGGATGGGGAGATTGCGACATCATTCAAGTTCATGATATATTCTTGTCTTGATTTATCTTGTCAAGCCCCCAAACTGGTGCCAGGGTTGCGATGACGTCACTGGAAAAAACCATTACCACATAGATGGGGGAGGGGAGGGTTGTGACACCAAAATAGATTCAGGGGCTACGGCTGGGAACCATTTCTCACACACTACTCTAAATGGCTGGCCAGAGAGGATGCTCCTGGCACGTTTCCGCCCTCAGTAGAAATGCCGACTTTTATGGGACGTCACTGGTGGAGTGCCCGACGCCATGGACTGCTCGTTCCCCTACCAATAAATAAAAACTCCCACATCAATAAATAAAAACTCTCACGTCAGTCCCAATCCTAACCAGAGTTGTGGGAGGAGTACCCAACACCATGGACTGCACGTTGCTCCTACCAATAAATAGAAAAACTCCCACAAACAAACTCCCACGCCAGTCCCAATCCTACCCAGACATACGATCCAATGGCACAGATAAAAAACTAATGCGCAAACATAAAAAAGCAATGCGCACACTTAAAAAACCAATGCGCACACATGAAAAACTAATGGGACAGGAACCAACCAGTTTGGACAAGAACCAACAAGATTAGAACACATACAAACCGAGGAAAGGGGCTCAGGATGAAGGAGGAGGGGGAAAGACCTGACCCAGTGCCAACATCCAATCACAAGTCAGGGATTTCAGCCAATCACAGCCTGTTCTACCTGGACGCCCCACTACTCATGTGTTTCTTGTTTTCAAATAACGGTCTTCATATGAACATCTGACTGTAGCTTGTGTCAAGCTTGTGTTAGGATGTGATCTTAATCAAATAATTAGTCCCCCGTTCCTGCGTCGATCCCGTAACTCCGGTCTTTACAGACCTCGGTCTTGGGGTCTTTTAAACTAATCCAACTAGCCAAGAACTCTAAAGTACGTGATTACGGTCGCAACACGCCACTGAACCGAGAGACACATTACACTTAACCATCCGGACAGCGGTAGCCACGGAGTATAAGGTGTCATGCTGGCACTCCACTTGATTACCATTGACGGGAAGGTTGAGGTTTGACTCCCGGCCGAATGCATTGGAGATGGTTTACACGGTCGTTTTACCATTAGCTGCGGTATCGGTAGGACGACAAATTATTAGGGAAATGCACCAGCATTCACTTTTAGATATGACTCACATGGTTCTAGTTTGAGTGACGAACTCAGGACTAGTTGTTCAAGTTTCGTGTTGAGCTAGACCACCGAGAATGGGGAGATCGAGGTTCGAATCTCAGTCGGGTGAACTTGTGGTTTCCCTAAATTGTTTCCCACCCTCCCTCCATGCAAATGTGGGTTCACTCCATCTAAATTTAATCTTCCCAATTCCTAACCCATTGGCATAGTTAGTACTTAAGCGTATAAACCAAACGGGTAGTAAGACGTGGTGCTAAATAAAATAAAATAAAAATAAAAATAGTTTTTAAAAACCAGGCACTTTAATAATAAATGTTGTATACAATACATTTTGTAATAAAGTTTCTCGCATAAAAAGTTATTGGATTAAACATTTTTCAAATAAATGTTTGAAGAAATTGAAGAAACAAAAATAAAAACAATTATCTATTACTTTACGAAAGTAAATATATTATGTGTGGACCGCATCTTACTACCTGACTGAGATATCTACATAGTTACACTAAGGGATTAAATATAAGAAAGGCGACATTTTTAAAACTGTACCCGTAATTGCATGGAGGCATAGTGGGAAACAATTTAGAAAAAAAATCTCCACTACTCCCAACAGTGGTTTGACCCCCCAGCCTCTTTTTCATTGGTAACTAAACTACACGAGACTTACGCCTTTTGGCGGTGAGGGAGAAAATTGATTTAATTTAATCTCGTATATACCTTATTATTTAAATGTTGCAGTTAATCAACACTTTCCTAAAATATGAACTATGTTTCATTTAAATGTGACGGGCATCAAATGAATTTAATGAACAATAAAACTTTGAGACAAATCCTAATTACTGTTGACTAATATCCCGTTTTAAAAGAACATTCACTCACTGCCTCTTCGCACACTTTGTTCCTGAGAAATACACATATATTTTCGTTACAGCCTTCACAGTTCAGTTCATATTAATTCCACCGCAGACAAAACTAAGTAAGCAGCACTGTAGCCTATTTAGTCTACAGATAAAAGTTATTTTTTATTTTCTATGTTTATTCTTATTTACTTGTATGTAAAAGTTTCACGTAGGAAGCGAACGATTCTGTGATACAAAGAAATCATACGTTTGGAAACTTTTCTGCAATGGTTTAAGGTTTATACAAGGTACAAACTAGGTTGAGGTTTATACAAGGTACAAGTCTAGGTTGAGGATTTTACAAGGTACGAGGTAGGTTGAGGTTCAGACAAGGTACAAGCTGGGTTGAAGTTTTTACAAGGTATAAGCTAGGTTGAGATTTATACATGGTACAAGCTAGGTTGAGGTTTTTACAAGGTACAAGCTAGGTTGAGATTCATACAAGGTACAAGCTAGGTTGAGGTTTTTACTAGGTACAACCTAGGTTGAGGATTTTACAAGGTACGAGGTAGGTTGAGGTTCAGACAAGGTACAAGCTGGGTTGAAGTTTTTACAAGGTACAAGCTAGGTTGAGATTCATACAAGGTACAAGCTAGGTTGAGGTTTTTACTAGGTACAACCTAGGTTTAGATTTTTACCAGGCATAGGCTAGGTTGAGGGTTATACAAGGTACAAGCAAGGTTGAGGTTTTTACATGGTACAAGCTAGGCTAAGGTTTATACAAGGTACAAGCTAGATTGAGGTTTTTACAAGGTACGAGCTAGGTTGAGATTTATATAAAGTACATATTAGGTTAAGGTTTATACAAGATACAAGCAAGGTTGAGGTTTTTACAAGGTACAAGCTAGGTTGAGGTTTTTACAAGTTACGAGATAGGTTGAGATTCATACAAGGTACACATTAGGTTGAGGTTTATACAAGGTACGAGCTAGGTTGAGGTTTATACAAGGTACGAGCTAGGTTGAGGTTTTTACAAGGTACGAGTTAGGTTGAGGTTTTTACAAGGTACGAGTTAGGTTGAGGTTTATACAAGGTACAAGCTGGGTTGAGGTTTATGCAAGGTACAAGATAGGTTGAGGTTTTTACAAGGTACGAGTTAGGTTGAGGCTCATACAAAGTGCAAGCTGAGTTGAAGTTTTACAAGGTACAAGCAAGGTACAAGCTAGGTTGAGGTTTTTACAAGTTACGAGCTAGGTTGAGATTCATGCAATGCACAAGCTAGGTTGAGGGTTATACAAGGTACAAGCTATGTTGAGGTTTTTACAAGATACAAGCTAAGTTGAGGCTTTTACAAGGTACAAGCTAGGTTGAGGTCTATACAAGGTACAAGCTAGGTTGAGGTCTCTATAAGGTACGAGCTAGGTTAAGATTAATACAAGGTACAAGTTGGGTTGAGGTTTATAAAAGATACAAGCTAGGTTGAGGTTTTTACAAAGTACGAGCTAGGTTGAGATTTATCAAGGTATAAATTAGGTTGAAGTTTTTACAAGGTACAAGCTAGATTAAGGTTTTTACAAGCTACGAGCTAGGTTGAGATTTATACAAGGTACAAGTTAGGTTGAGGTTTATACAAGGTACGAGTTAGGTCGAGGTTTATATAAGGTACAAGCTAGGTTGAGATTCATAAAAGGTACAAGCTAGGTTGAGGCTTATACAAGGTACAAGCTAGGTTGAGATTTATACAAGGTACAAATTAGGTTGAGGTTTATAAAAGGTACAAGCTAGGATGAGGCTTTTATAAGGTACAAGCTAGGTTGAGGTTTTACAAGCTACGAGCTAGGTTGAGATTTATGCATGGTACAAGCTAGGTTGAGTTTTATACATGGTACGAGTTAGGTTGAGGTCTATACAAGGTACACGCAGTGGCGTACCATCTTCTGGTGCAGGTGGTGCGAACTCACCAGGGCCCAGAACTTTAGGAGCTCATGAAGAAAAAGAAAATAGTAACCTCTTTTTTTTCTCTTTTTAATATATTCACTTGTGATTATTAATTTTTCTAAATTAATATACTTCAATTTAAATATATTTGTAATTATTTTTATAATAAGTAAAACAAATTTTTATTCACATCAAATTTCGTATTTTATGTTTAGTGGGTAAATTGTTACGATTAGGCTTCGTTCATTTGTATAGCTCTGGGATTCCCCGCCTTGGTATACCGGCCTCACGACAGGGCAGAACGTTGACTTTTTGTTATATATATATATAAGGTACAAGCTACATATATTACAGAAAGTCAGCAGTACACCAAATATATATATTTGGTGTTCCGGACAGCTGGACAGTAGTGCCTTTTCTTTACTTTATTATTATTAGTGATGAATTACAAAAAATTTAAAGTTTTGTTTAAATTATTTTCAATAACTTCACGACGTCGAGCAAAACACACAAAACCAAATTTCTCAGTGGTTCAACGAAAAGAAAATTTAAATAACATAAGAGTGAACATATTCTTAAAATATGTAAACTATCTACTTTTTTTAAAAACTCTAGAGCCACTGAAAAGATTTACAGTTTGAATGGAGAACAATTAATAGAGAGTGTCAATGTGTTAAACAGTGGTAAAAATGTTGAACAATCAGTGCAAAGTGAACATGCAGAAAACTTATTGGTAACAATCCCATCTTGTTCAAACATAGCTGCCCAAGATAATGTAGTTGACCCGGTGGAGATGTTGTATGATAGTGATAGTAAATAGTGATCCATTTTTAAAAACAAGCACCAAATCAACCTCTTCACCGATTTTATAAAAGATCCGAAGAGATTTACAGATGATTATAATTATTCAATAAATACAGATGGTGTCCAAATAAAACGTACATGTCCTGGCTTCTTTACACATATAAACATGGCATAAACGGCCATGATGGTTATTTTTCGTTAAAAGAGATACCGGAATATAATTTAGAATACCCAAATAGTGGTTAAAGGTGGGAGTATCTGTACTCTTTCTCCAACTTTGATAAAATAAATATTAACAAAACAATCAACAACTTGTTGGTCATCGAGTTATTAGTCATTGGATGCCGGGAAATATAATTTTATACATATGATGAAGACATCGACTCAAATAATTATATTGAATAAAAAAGAAAATTACATTTTTATGAATACATTTAGATAAAAATTTGAACGGTAATAAAATGTATTCTTTATTCCAATTATCTCAAATATTTTGCAATCAATTTTGTCTCAAAATTATGATAACAAAATGTTGATCTGTCTCGAAAGGCGCTTAGTTGCTAAACAATGTTTTGGAAATACATCTTCAAACAAGTTAATCTCTTTAACGAAAGTGCAAAAAAGTGGCATTATTGTGGGGAATAGACGAAGATTTCTAGATATACGTTAGAGTAAAGTGCAACTATTGGCTGGAAAATTGTGGGAGGATCAGGGGATTATGAAGTATTCAATGCTAGATTAGACCGTGCTGCAATGGAGCTCCGGAGACTTTGTCAAGTTTTAAGAATATCGTTGATAACTTTACTGGACTGTACTTACAACTCTTTTACGGATGTGGAGAAGGCATATATTAGTGTGGATAGAAATAAAGTTTGGAAAGCGATGGAGGAGGTCGAAGTGGAAAGAGGAGCTGTAATTAGAGTGAAAAGCATGTATGAGGATAACAAGAGTTGTGTTAAGACGGAGAGTGGAAGGACGGAGTGGTTCCAAATAAAAAATTGAGTGAAGCAGGGGAGTGCCCTTTCACCAATACCTACTATTTGTAATGGTAATGGAAATGGTCATGAACAAAGTAGCAGGAAATCTCGGGGAGTAAAAAATGAAAGCCATGTTGTTTGCTGAAGACTTGATGGTATGGAGGGGAGAAGGAAGAGGAAGTATAAGAATGGTATGAGGAAGTGAAAGAGTGTGGAGTGAAATTTAGCATGGCGAAGTGTGAAGTGATGGTAATAACAAGGAAGAAGATAAGGCCTAGCAAAGCTATAAGGTTGGACGGAGTGGAACTAAGAAAAGTACATAAAGTAAAATAGCTTGAAAGTGTGATTGAGGAGAAAGGTGGAAGTAGAGAGGATGTAAAGAAAATAGGACAGCGAGGAGAGTTGTTCTATAGGTGTAATAAGGGACCTGCTATGGAGAAGAGAAGTGTCCTTGAAGTGTAAAGGCCCCAACACGAACTCCGTATCCGTAGGTCCGTGGTCTGTAGTCCGTGGTCCGTAAGAAATCGATGTCACAGTATCAGAGTGCTCTAGCCACAGAGTCCTATCCGTAAGTCTTTACTCCGTAGAAGTTGATCAACTTTAACTTTCTACGGACTAGTTACACGGACTACCAATCACAGCCGAGTAAATATGTGCATGCGCATTGAAATAAAAGAACGAATGGCAGTGAGAGGATCCGTCGCTATGGAAACATATACAAAATGAAAAGATGGCTACATGTAAAGCTATTTCAGAAACATTTTTCTAAAATTCTAAACACCCCGCGAAGAGGGGCTTCTAGGAAAATGTTTTCTGAGAAATATTGGCTTTGCTTTAGAAGATTAAACACCCCTATTATTAAAAATATTCAAAGTGCTTCTTTTGTTTTCATCCAAAATACTAGTACATCTGTTTTGCATTTTCATGCTATTGTAAACACTTATTTATTTTAAGTTTGATAGTTAAAATCGAGTTATAAATATATTTATTTTGATTGTACTTAAACTACATTTTAATATATACTGGAAGTTTTTTCAACAAAGTGGGTTTTTGTTTAATTCTTATATTATGATCAGCTGACTGCTTGACGCTCGCTCCCTGATGTAGACGATTTTCTTTCGAATCTTTTGATTGGAAGAAGTCCCTTACTGTCTCATTGGTTGAAACGGTCACGTGATTACGGATATTGACTCTGTAATCGCGAGTAGAATTTCTTATGGACCAGGAACATGGAGTACGGACTACGGACCTACGGATAAAGATTCTGTGTCGAGGCCTTAATGAAGTGTTTTACGGGGCGTAATTTGTAGCCACTGTCACATATGCGGCAGAAACATGGACATTGAATGTAAGAGAGACTAGGAAAGTGGAGGCCATGGGAATGGAGTTTGTGAGGAGAATGTTAGCTGTCACCAGGAGAAACAAGATTAGGAATTAAGCTATCTGGGAAAGAGTGAGGGTACAGGGAGTACGTACATGACATAGTAGATGAAGTAAGGCTTAGATAGATGGGCATTTAATGAGAATGGAGAAGGAGAGGATACCAAATAAAATGATGGAAATAAAGTATGTAGGAAAAAGACCGCAAGGGGGGGGGGCCTAAAAAGAGATGAAGGAGCAGATAACAGAACGTGTACAAGTGAGAGGAAAATAATGGAAGCGATTTAAGTAGGAAGAATGTTGGAAGGCCAGAGGAAGACCAAGGCATTTTACTAAACTGACCCGGCCACAGGCTGGAAACAGTTTATGACTCACAACTCCACAAACAGCAACTGATGAGGAACCAGGCCAAAGTCTATATATATATATATATATATACAAAGAATATAATTCAGGGATAGTTTGAGAACGCTCTATATATATATATATATATATATACAAAGAATATAATTCAGGGATAGTTTGAGAACGCAAATAGCTCAAATGTATCTAATAAGAGAGGTAGCCCAACTGTCAATTATTTAAATTAAGCCCTTATTTTTGTTTTTCTTGATATTTATGCTTACTTTAATTATTTTTAACCCTGCAAGTAAGTGTGCCAATATCGGGACGGTCGTTCTTGAAATTAAAATTAATAAGGAGCTATTTGCAAAGCACAATGGCAGAAGAAAGGTTTTGTTGCAAAGTGTCATAAACTATAATTAATTATCAACGAGCGCGTGGATTAAATATCGAGAATATTATGAGAAATGTCGCAGAAATGAATACCATAAAAGGAATACGTGTATCTAGTTTTTAATAATAATAATAATAATAATAATAATAATAATAATAATAATAATAGAAATAATATCTAAGAAGTAAGACACCAACAATGTCATTTTAATGTTTCTCTTTAATTTATGACTTTTGACTGCTTTTATTGTTACTTTTTAAATATTTATTTAGCACGTCGTCTTACTACCCGTTCGGGTTATCCGCTTAAGTACTAATTACGCTAATGGATTAGGAATTGGGAAGGTTAATTTAGAGGAGGTGAACCCGCATTTGCGGGGAGGGAGGGTGGAAAACTATTTAGGGAAAACCACCCCCAGTTCACCCGACCGAGATTCGAGCATCGATCTTTCCGTCCTCGGCGGTCTGGTTCTATACAAAACAAGCGCGTTAGCCAACTACGCCACCGAGGCGGGTCGTTAGGTTAATTAATCACTGAGTGGTTTTTAAAACTAAAATCTTTGTAATTGATAGCTTTTTTCCTAACGGTAAAGTGATGACGGATGTGCGTGGATTGTGCCAATCACTAAGCTCAGGATTTAGAGATTATGAGATGAAATAATATATTTTAAGTCAAACTTTACTGAAATAAGAATTAAAATAAAATAACAGTTATTTTTTAAAATTCATCCAGGCAAATTCAACAAAGCTAATATATTTATTTTTTAAACATTATTTTGAGAGATTTTATGCAGAACATAAAATCTACATACAGATGTTACGTCACTAGGTACAAGCTAGGTTGAGGCTACGGGGACTGACACCCTCACTCTGCCTGACCTCCTAGCTCAAAGAGAGTTAGTCCGTTTTTGCAAGGACCAGCCTATGTCAGACCTGAGAGTCGGTCTATTCATATGTCAATCATGCTCTATTATCTAGTCGGCTGGGATCGATCCGGGGACCTCAGGTGAGGTCTGACTTGTCTTCCCGTGCCGTGTATTGAGCGGGGGACTGGCATATGACATCATAGGGGAGTTTGGCAGTGACAAAACCTCCATATCAGCACAACCTCCTCATTCCTCATCACCCTCCAACATTCTCCATCACTCCCTAACACTCCCCAGCACTCCAGCGCGGGTGTTGAACGCAAGCCTGACTCGGACCAGAAGACAATGAAGCTCTTTTTCATATTACTTCCAGACAAATGATGGCGCATTCCTTCTCTTATGTTATTCTCATCCCAAAACCCTTAGGTCAACTAATTAATATATCTTGAGCCGTATTAATGGGCACATGGACAAAGGTGTCCGTCTCGTATTGTATGGTTTACCGGTGGGGGCTCAAATCTAATCCCAGCCGGGTGCTCTGAGGAGTTTGCTACTAAATGTTTTCCTACCCTCCCTCCACGCGAATTCAGGTACACTTCTAAATTGTATCCCTCTTATCTATAGATCATGAGCGTGGATATCTCGGCTGGGTGGTAAGAAGCAGGACGCTTATAAAAACAAATTAACGTGTTTTCGCAACCAGTTCTTACCACTCGTCCAAAATATTCGCATTTGTTACGTTAGTCCCCCTCTATTCCCCTCCAATCCCCCTGATTGTTTTAAGTTCCATTCAAAATGAAATGTTCGCTTCCTTTAGGCCGAACTGTTAACATATGTTGATGCCTAATTTGTAGTACAAATAATTAAATAAATGGTAATATGCGCCGAAAACATATTTATTTTAACTTTTATCATAAAATAGAGACATTTACAAAAAAACTCGTAAGATTTATAAAAAGAAATAATATATATTTTATCAGAAACATTCACAAAAGAGGAGCATCTTTGTCCACCAAAAAGCACTACAATCAATTTCAATATTTCAAAGATCTACTTGGAAAAATATAAATATTTGCTTTTAGCTCAGAAACTATTTGTTTTATAAAAATATATTTCAAATAAAATATCTTTAGTTTTGTTATTACTACTACTTTACAATGATAGGTTATTTCTTATCTCAAATAGTTGAGGAGATATTATCAAAATTGGAGATATCCGCTTATGTAAAGTAACTTCTAAGTCATTTTCATGGGAAAATGAAAACCGCCATTTTGTTTGTAATATTAAACATTACCTTTGTATGGAATTTAATCAAAATTGTTAGAACTGTTTTTGAGAAAATTTATATTTTCTCTCTAGGCCATTAAGTAAACTACTCTTAATTTTGGGGTTAGATATCTAATTCAAAAAACACCTGCAGGAGAGCCCTATGAAAACCCTAGACAGACGGACGCCATCGTGAAAACCCCTATTTTCGGTATCAGGGGATCATGAAACGACGACATTTATCAAAATATCGAGTTAGATTTTTTATATGATCACAATATCTCGAGAGAAAGTAAAAATGTCGGCTGAATTGAAAACATTAAAGTTTTCAATCGCTATCAAAACACATTCAAAACTTTCTTTCTTTCTATCGAGCTGTGGAAGATACGCGAACATTATAAATTACTTGTTGCTGTGTTTGCGCAGGAATATGAGGGTGAATTAATTAGTCGGTAGAATATTAAGGAGTGTAAAAAAAATAAGATCTAAACTAAATGTTCCTGTCACGCCTGCCCCTGCAGTGTATGTGACAAACTGAGAGTACAAGGAATGGTTTGGGCGCACGGATGATGAACAGGCCTCTGTAAACATGTGTTGACGCTCTGTTTCACCTAAACACCAATATTACAACTAGCCGGGACTCGAACCCGGTCATCCCCGTCACCGACAATCCAATCTATTGAGAGAGTGCTGCCTTAGACTGCGCGACCACCGATGCGGTTATAACTATGTTGTAGACAATGTTATAAACTTTTTAATATGGGGGCTGAGGATTAATAAGGTAAATATCCCAATCTTCATGGAAAGGAACGTATAGAAAATACAAACATGTTTATGTTGTGGTCAACATTGATAACATGTTACTATATTAATACTGTTGTAATATTATTACTTGATAACATCTATTAAAAGTGACAGCTGCAGATCACACGACTTGACGTATGAATATATGAATGTAGATATAGTAACATTTTTAGCAGTCAAACAAGACAATTCCTGTGAAGATTAGACCGCAGCTCCACCAGTATTAAGAGCCCATCTCACCCCGCGGATAAAGCGTGGAACTACATGGATACAGACGTCGTCTCGTGGTGTGGTAGCCCGGAGTATTCATTAAAAGGGACCAGAGTTGAGACCAGATACAGTCTTCAGATCATAATAAATTATTTCACCGCTCCCAATGTTGAATGTTGTGTCTATTTTCCCAGTTATTCAGTCGTGTTATTAAGGGTCTTGGGTTCGAGTGCTGGAATTGGTGATATTGTCACATTGGGGTTCCCCCTTTCAGAGTGACCGAACGGGGGACGGGGTGCTATGTCTGTTGTGTTTTCAACGTTCTGCGTCTTACTACCCGTCCGGAATATTATCCGCATGTTTACTCCAACGGGGTAAGGATGAAGAAGCAAGGACTAGGAGAAAATATGTTTAACTTTGTTTTATTAAGACTTGGAGACAATTTTTGGGACGATTTTTTTCCTCTCTGCATTCGAACCCCGACTCCTCAACAAACCAGACCACGCGCTAATTGGTACCGTTTTATTTTAAAACTCAGTTAGTTTGTAAGTCGTGTGGTGATTCCCTCAGTTGGTTGAGAAGGTGCACGTGACATATCCGTGTTGGCTGGATGCGCGCGCAGCAGTAGCCCTCCCAGCACTCCCCCGAGCTTCGTGAGCGTCGCGACGCTAGGAGGGGATGTTAGTCGTGATCGCTCCATTCACAAAGAGCGCCGGGTCGTGTCCGGAGTCCCACGTGCGAGGTACCCTCTCTGTCACACTCACACACGCGTGACACAGTGCGTGCGAGTGCTTTGACGTCATTTGTTAGTTCAGAGTTGAGTGTGCGTGTGAGGGCTCGATTCTGGTCCGGGAGGCCGTGGTTTGATCCTGGCCGAGTGCTGGTCCTCCCTCACACTGCGGATACCTAGAGAATTCGGGTGCATTTAATTAGGACTCCCCTTCTTCTGTTCTCTCCTAGCAGAACTAATGGTTCTCTGTAACAAACATTGTTTGTCCTCTATTGACAAACAAACCTTTGCTCTGTAACAAACAGTATTTGTCCTCTCTTGACTAACAAACTTTTGCTCTGTAACAAACAGTGTTTGTCCTCTCTTGACTAACAAACTTTTGCTCTGTAACAAACATTGTTTGTCCTCTCTTGATTAACAAACTTTTGCTCTGTAACAAACAAATATACTTTTTGGAGATTCTACGAAATCTTATCTTAATTTTTCATAAAAATTTTGAAATGGCGACTTATAATCTACTCTAAGATAAAAATCTTCTTTGTTGCATTTACTATTAAGTTGCAATAAATAATAATAGCTAAATGTTCAGTTTTTAAGAAAAAACATTCTGTTCAGTGGTAAATTAATGGTCCGAGGTCTGGTTGTTAAGTTTTCCTATAATCATGTTGAGCTAAGCCATCAATAAGTAATTTAAGAGCTATAAATTAAATTATAATCGGAAATTTGAAAGATTTTTTTATTTCTTTTAAATCTTGAATTTAAAATTTACATAAGGATTCTAAGGTCCAAACTATATATTTTTTACTATAGCAATAGCCACTAGATAAGATCCGACATAGTTTATTTTAGAACAACAGTTTGTTAGTCAAGAGAGAATAAATGAATATTTTACTAACAAAATAACTCGTTTCTCTGGAACATTCTTAGCATGGCTATGAGGAGAGGTGGTTGAGGGATGCCACTACTACGCAGATTACCTTAATTCGATATTTAGAGGGACCATGACGAGGGTTTCAATACATTTTTACTAGCTATCACACTGTCGAGGTAAAGTGTGCTGAACTAGGTTAAGTTGTTTTTCGTACAGGAATACCGTTGTAGGAAACACTTAGTCCACAAACCTGTCTCTGGGTTCCGGGCTCAATTTTTTGTGAACGACGTGACTATATCATTGTGACATCGGGTTTGTGGCCCAGTGGTGGTTTGATGGTATGGGATCTGGTTGGTGTGTTTATCATAGAATTAAGATAGGATAAGACGCTTGTAGCCTTCTTAAACATTCAACAACCAATCACAAATTCAAGCTGTATTTTTATTTAGACGTTCAATATTACTGTAGATGTTAATGCATTTTTACCCCCACGTTTCACTATATTTAATCAAGCCGTTCCTTTATGGGGTAGGCAAGAAAGTGTTCATATATATTTTAAAAAATCCGTACTTATCCATCCTCACTAACTTTCTCCACACTTTTCTATCCTTACATACTTTCTTCGCTTCAACAACATTTATACACCCAGCTATGCATGCTCTTTTATTCCTAAAACTCTTAATGTTTCTATTTTTCACACACTCGTCTACTATATTTATCCAGGTCTTACAAGGCCTACACCTTTCTTTTGATCCACACACTCTACCTTCATATATTTGCTTCGTCACTCGATCCACACTCATCCTCTCAACATGCCCAAACCAACGTAAGACGAGTCTTTCACATTGTCCTATTGTATTTCCTATCAACCACCCTCAGTCAGTACCCATTCATTACTGACTCTGTCCATACGAATTTTTCCACAAACATTTAGTAGATATCTCATTCCAACCGCATTCACTTTGCTCTAGTGTTTATCCTAACAAACCCACGCTGCACATCCATAAAACACTGTTCGCATTAACACATTTTATATACTTCATTCTTTGTAATAGTCCACATACATTCAACTACTCTCCGAAATGCATTCACCCGTCTGTCGATTTCATCATCTACCCTTCCATTTTTAACGAACATTCTGCCCAGATACACAAAATAATTCACTTGTTCTAACAGTTTTCCATGTATACTAAGCTGACAATCATTTACTGATCCGTCCTTATCAAAAACTGTCACCTTAGTTTTAGAAACATTTAGACGAAGATATATTCTACTTGTTGCCAAATTCTAACAATTTAATGCATTCTGCAAGTCACGTTCATTCTTATCATCATTTGCATCCGATCTACGCCTGCAGCTTTGACATTCTTTAGCACTTTCGTAGCTTTTAACACCACAGCCTCTTTAATTATTTCATTCATCATAATATTTTCCCTATTTTCTGCTGCTTTCCCTAGGTTTTTGCCATACAATTGTTCAAAATACTCCCTCCATCAGTCTCTTATACTAGTATCATCCCAGATCATCTCACTACGTTCATTCTTAATGCCATATGTCTTTTCTTGCACTCCTTTTTTCGTTTTCTTTGCCCACTTCCAGAACAGCGTCTTGTTTCCTTTAAATCTCACATTTTTATCCTGCAACATTTACACTTTCACTCTTACTTGCTTAATACTCTTGCTCGCTTCCTAATTCCTACCTAGGTCAACTACCGAGATCACTAGGAAGTGATCCGTTCCACATTGAGCCCCACACACAGAACTAGTATTCTTTACTAAACGTCTAAGTCTCTCATCGTACACCACAAAATCTATAATCTTTATCAAATCGCCCCTGTATTATGTATACAAGTGAATATCTTTGTGCTTAAACCATGTGTTCAACGCAAATATTTTTTTAAACACAGACTCACTAACTCATTACCATTCTTGTCTACCCTGTCACACCATACCTTCCTAACATTCTCTCACTGAATTCTCTCTCATCTATTCTTATCTTCTAACAAGTTAATTCTTTCACCCGATTCATACGCATTAAATACTTCATTGGGCTCATTCCAGAATTCCACTCTCACATTCTCGCCTTCACCCTTCATCGGAGTATAACCAGCAACCAACATAATTATGAAAATTCCTATTTTCATACGTACCCATAGAAATTTAGATGGCACCAACTCATATATACCTTCTCACAAACAGCTTAGTTGTTAGTCTTAGAATTAAGCTTACCTCTTGACTTCCCCTTACCAATTCATTCACACCTGACCACAGTGCCAGGCTACCTACCATCAATCGTCATCAAAACATCTTTCCCTTTCCACCTGGTTTCATATACTCATAGAATATCAATTTTTCTTCCAATCGTTTCCTCGCTTCTCTTTACCACACACTCCTCTCACATTCCACGTTCCAATAGTCCATGTTCTCGCCAGCTTGTTAAAATATGGGTCCTCCAGTTTTATTCTTAGCTACCCAACAAAGCCTTTGTAATCCGGGGCTAATAGTACACTTTCTTTTAGTAATTAATTTGGATTAGACCAGATTACTAGCCTTGATCTTACCCATACCTATGACAGTATTTGTTGTTTACGGTAAGGATGTTGTACCAATCGGCGTTGGCACATTTTAGCCAGTAAACCGCAAGTTCAACCGTTGCACAGTCTTACCCTGAGCACTGTTCCTGCAAACCAGTATCCCTTCTATAGAGACTGCCTTTGCCGGCCAGTATACCACAAATACAACCGATGCTCAGTCTTACCCTGAGCACTGTTCCTACAAACCAGTATCCCTTCTATATAGACTGCCTTGCCGGCCAGTATACCGTTGCCCGTGTCACTACCACTAGGAGGTAAAGCGATGCACTGACACACCATATAATATATACATATATTAAAATTACGCCAGTTTTGTAGGAATGAGGAAGGTAGACTTTCAAAAGAAAAATGCATTCTAACCCCGATCTCCGTCATATCCAGTCCAGTCTATTGTGAGAGTGGCACGTAATACCATTCGATCATCTTGATGTTTTAGGTTAGGCAGCTTTCGCTGTAAGCCAGTACTGACACTAGGGCATGCTAACCCTATGAAAGCCATAAAATAGTAATGCAGGTGGTATTAGAACCCCAATGTCTCTACCAGCAGTGAAGCCATCTATATTATCTTGCCATTTGTTCATCGTGCGGATATTAGCGGTCCCCGCTCCAAGAGACATGCTACCATGCCAGTTAACTGCTCCTGAGCCTCTAATCAGACCAGTTAACTAGCCCTGAGCCTCCAATCAGACCAGTTAACTGCTCCTGAGCTTCCAATCAGACCAGTTAACTGCTCCTGAGCCTTCAATCAGACCATTCCATATGGTGAGCAAGCCACATTGTAATAGTTCCTATGCTCAGTCCAGGGAAGGAGTGGTGGCTAACACCTGCATCGGCGGGCACGTGGACCAAACATCAGTCTCAGCTTGTCTGGTTTGGCGGTGAAAGGGGACGTAATGGTTCGAATCCCAATAATGTGTACTTAGCTCCCCCCACCCTAGATATCTTCCCACTCTTCCTAGACGCAAGTGCAGGTACATTTCCATGATAATTCTACCTTTCTAATACCTACCTTATTAGTGTAAATGTGTAGATAGCGTGAACGGGTGGTAATACGCAAGAATGGATTTTTTAAAAACCTTTTCTTCATGTTTTACGCGTTCCTCAATACCCCTCTATACACCCTCATCCGGCACTCAAACCCCGACCTCTTTCATCATCCCCGTCACCATTAAATCAAACAACACTAGACCGACACCTTTATCCACGTGTCCACTGTCGGGGATTGAACGTTAAGAGAAGCTTGGACAGAAGCCATATTCATCCTGTTGCTAACTAAACCAGGCCTAACATTCCCACACCACGTACCTAGGCTCGATACTTGTACGTCACCCCCCACCCCCGTCTGTCTGAATACTTGCCCATGCAGTGTGCAGGTGACAGCGTCAATTACACCCCCGGTTAGCGTGGACCGACGCTTCTTCACGCCTCCGTAGTCTCCTGGAGGCTGCGCGTGATCAGACGCGGCCACGTGAGGACGCCGCTAACTCTATCTTCCGTCGTGCGAGCTCTTGCTGGGGGCGATATATACTCTCTCTCTCTCTCTCTCCAGATGGAGGGAAAACTTGCGTTGAGCGTTATTTCACTCGATGGACGTGGGATGAGGAGGGGGGTATTTAAAAAAAAGCGTACGTAGATTGCAGACTTCCCTTAGTCCAGAGAGCAGCCCCCTTCTTCCCACCGTGTTGAGGAGCGACTGAAACACACGCGAGGAAAGCGAATATATTAGTTATGATAAACACGAGCATTTTCCGGTCAATCGGATAATTTTCCAGTAAAAAATTCCGAGATATTGAACCCCAGGGGAAGGGGATGTTTTAACATATCTTATCTACAGCAGACCCGACACTATTCACACATTCAACCACCGAGTGCTGTAGTGAGAAGAGAACTGTTATTGCCGTTATTGTAACTCACCTGATAATGTTTCTGTTGTTAATGTCAACTCTACAACTCAGGGCATCTCGAGTGCGTTCCTTACATTTGAACAGGGGGAACATTAAATACACATTTTTAAGCTCCCATCTCTCTGTACCGATGCTCGTGATTGAACGCAGCCCAGAAGCATCCAGTGGTGAGTGAAGCCCGCGAAAGATGAGTGTCCGTCATAGACTCACCCCCGGACCGGGGTTGGGTGTCGGTGCGCGGCGGGGTAAGAAGATCATCCTACTCCACCCCCAGACACCACCCCCCGGCAAGACCAAGTACGAAGTCCGGAGTTCCAGTTTCGAGAGTTCCGGGAGAGTTCTACCGTGGACCAGGTGAGTTGTCGGGGTCATAGGCCACTCCAGGTCACAGGTCACCAGGGGGATGAGGACACTTTGACCAGTTAATATAAATTAGTGACAACAGAGTACAGTAGAATATTTTGAATATTGAGTTTCATTGAAATCTTACTTTAAAAAAAACAACCTTATTTGGACACCATTGGTCTGGTTAAACCGAGTTTCGTTCAAATTTGGGATAGTATGCTTTTTAATATTTGGTCAGCGTTAGACACATATTTTAATGTACTTTAATATATTTAATTTACATTAAACTCATTACGTTTGATAATATCACATCACGAAATAAACACTTGGTCGTTACTCGTACCTCCCCTACCTACCCGTTATCTATATATCAATCTGTCAGGATAGGCCATCAAAGGGTATGGGTTGTCGGGTAGGAGCGTTTAAAAGAGTCAAACTCGTTGTGTGGACTAAAGTACATTATGTGATGTAGATAGTTAGTTGGTAAAATACTAGGAAAATTATAGCCTAAGTCAGTCATTCGCAAACAATCCTTGAATACGTCTATATCGGTGAACTACTCCACCTTGTCCTGGACAAGAACTACATAAGTCCTACCTCGATGGTCCTTGCCGTCAACTAACAGAAATCTCTTAGCACTCTCCAAAGACTCTCCAAAAACAAGAACAATTTGTCCCCATTTCGCACCTACTTAAAACGTTAAAAATGTGTCATGCTTACTGATGTTTTGCTAAATGTAATTTACTGCTATGTCACTATACACAAGAAAATCTGACTTTCAAAACACACGTGTAGATATGTGGAAAAAATATCGATACTTTACTAATATAGGTATTTTCCTTTCGATACTAGTATTTTTTTACTCGATACTTTTACTGATATTAGTACTCACACTTCGGTATCGAATTGGTATCAAAAGAAACAAATTGTTTGCTATCTTCACTCATGGCCCATGCTGAGATTAAATGTTTATTAGAGTGGTCTGTGGAGGAAGAACAAATGACACTATTTTTCAATCCTCACTCATTTTCTACATGACAAGCAAGAAGCAACTCCAGCATTCAGGGCCGTATGCAAGAACTTGATCAAGTGGATGCTTTGTTGACACTAGCATGGGCTTGCTTATGGCATCATAGGTTAAAAGGTGGAGCGATAGTGTGGTCGGGACCATCCATCGGTCCACTAAGCATTCACAATACATTCAGTGCCGTATGCAAGAACTTGACTGAGTGGATGCTTTGTTGACACTAGCATGGGCTTGCTTATGGCATCATAGGTTAAAAGGTGGAGCGATAGTGTG